>MDKI01224763.1:0-18250 GCA_005239505.1 Nicotiana paniculata | reverse complement strand
AGCCCTACGAAGGTCTTCTTGAGTACGAGTGAGTGATTGCACGAGCTCGCCTGAGTATTCCTCGTTCTGCCCCAACGAGTTCTTCAAGTCTCTAATCTCCTCTGAGGCACGGGACACCTGCTCCGCGAACGAAGACTCCAAAACACTCTTATCTTTATCAGTTTGACTGCAAGAAGCCCTCTCCACTGCCAGTTCTGCTGCCATGAGTCTCATATGCCGCTTCAAGGTAATCCTTTCCTCTTCTAAAGCATCCATGTCAATCCTTAGGCTATCATATTGTGCTCTCCAATTATCAACATCAGCCTGCAACTCTTTTGTCTCTTGGTCCGTGTTTGAAATCCTCTTCATGAGCTCCATGCCTAGAAGGTTAATCTATAAGAAATAAACCAGTCAAATATGGTAAATCTCATATACGAGAGTGAAAGAGGATAACTTGCACCATACCTTCAAAGAAGTATGCACGACCTCATTGGCCCATGTAAGAGCACCGTGGCTGGCTAGCTTTGCTTTCTCAGAGGGACCTATCAAAGGATTGAGCCACACTTAGGGCTCACCCGTTTTCTTGAAAAGGTTCCCCTCAGCTGGAACCTTTATTACCACTTGTCGCATCTCTCTGTTGGAAGACCCTACTTCCCTAACGGAAGGCATGGAAGCAGGCAGAGATGGAACAGCAACTAGCACGGAAGGTTTAGGAGCTGGAAAAGCCACGGGCAAAGCAGCAGGCACAAAGAGTTGAAAAATTGAAGAAGTTACAGGCAAAGCAACAATAGAAGTTGAAATAGCTAAAGGAACAGACGAAACAGCTTCTCTCAAAGAAGCAGGAAAGACAATAGCCAAAGGGACGTCGTCAGGAGCAAGATCAACACCCTCATGATTAGGGAAATGTGAAACATCATCAAGGACAGGGGGCTCAATCACAGACACGGAAGGCAAGGTTGAGGTTGTAAGCTCATCATCTAAAACCATTCGCCTTCTCTGTGGCATGTGCACTAAAGCACCCTCTTTTTCCTCTTCTACAGAACGAGACTCACTAATCTTCCTCTTCGAGGAAGATGAACCAACAATAATTTCCTGGGCCTGATCCAAGGACATCTTCGGGATAGATGAAGCAGACACCCCACGAGCAGAGAACCCTATTAAAAAGGGAAAAAATTTAAGCAAAAAAAAAAAGACTCGAGTAAGGAAAGAAGCGAGAACAAAAGCTTCACTTACCGTGGATCTTTACTTTCCAACCATACCTCCCCGCGAGGTACTTCCAAGATCTCTCTTCTGAAGGAGCAACAGATAACAATTTTTCTACCCAATCACGAAAATCGGAGACATTCTCAGCAGTATTCATGATTGCTAAGAGAAGAAAAAAATAGATACGGTGTTAATAAAACATCTCAAGTCAAAACAAGAAAAAGTAAATGTGAGCTAAAGCATACTCACATGCGCGATTCCACTTCTCAGGGAAGGGAAGATTTTCTTCACCCAGTAAACCAACAGTGGGAACATCAACATACCGGAGGTACCAGCCCCTATCCTTAGCGTCTCCAGGGGTTACCAGCACTCTTTTGCTTCTAGTAGTCAGAGTAAAAACCCATTCACGAAATAAGGTAGGAGAGTAGAGGTGAATAAGATGGTTGAAAGGTAAAAGGAACCGAGGCTAAAGAAGCCAAACTCCTAAGACATGCGACAACTCGCGACACAAGCGGGCGAACTTGTCCTAAGCAGATACTGAAAAAACGGCAAAACTCAATTATAACTGGGTCAATGGGGGGTCTAAACCCTAAAGTGAAAGGATACGTATAAACAAAAGAATATCCCGTCTTGTAAAATGTTATTCTTTGATTACTATTCGGAATATAGACAGGAAAATCAGACCTCCAAAAGCACTCCCTACGAACAAGGGAAATCTTACCCTCAGTTATAAAGGTTCAATATATTTTGACACTATCAAGAGAAGAATATTGATCTACTAGAACATGACTATCCCTAGCAAAATTAAACTCAGCAGGGATAATTTCATCGACTCCAGGTTCAGGAAGGCACCTCTACCTCTAGACAAAGACCGAGAAACCCTAAACCTCGAAGAAACTGGATATCTAGTGGAAAGAGGAGGAACTATCTGAGAAGAAGAGGAGCCCCTCGAAGGAGTGGATCCTAGACTTCTAAGTCTACCACCCCTCCGACTCCTAGTCGGAGCAGAAGATGGCGTTAAACTCTCAATATCTATTACTCTTTGAGGTTGGTTTGAAGAAGACATGTTTACAAAGGCAAAGAAGAAAGTTCTTTACAAAAGACAAAGTTAGAAAAGTGTTTCGTGGAAGCAAAGAAAAGAAAACATGTATTTATACTTGAAGACAACCGTCAAACATGAAGAAAAAGGAAAATAATGATGAAAAGTCATAATTGAAGATGTTACTTCGGGACTGGCACAACTGCAAAAAGCCCTAAAAGGGACTGTCTATTATTCATTTTTCTTCATTACTTTGATTATCAGTAACCCGTATTCATCTTAAAAATAAGCTTTAGTCAAAGGGTCTAATTCTTTGGTTAAACAGTTATGGGCTATCTCCCCCCAGAATATAATCAATAGACCTTACTGACGTCATTGGCTATAGCCCCCCAGCATAATTAATGTAAGCATGTATGAGGCATAATACATGTGGCAGCATCATATGTACTTAAGAGATCACGAAGGAAATCATAAATGGAATCACAAACGTAATCTGACGCTCGTGGTCCATAAGTTGGACAGAGGAGCCTATCCCCATTTTAAGGAGAGACCGAGTATGTACATGAGATACTAAGGCTACTTAACTCATTAGGATACCTTTAGAATCAATTTAGAACTAAGGAACTCAAAATTTGTCCAACTCTTAGAATTTTCAAAACTTTCGACAGAGTTTTTCCTAAAACTGGATGATCCCCCAAAAAATAGAAAGAATCACAATATAAAAGGGAATGGATACATGTCCAAGATGAGAACATCAAACTAAAGGAGATCCAGCTATCCACACGTAATGTCAGCTCATAATGACTAACTTGTGACATGAAAGTCTAAATATGATTTAGGAATAAAAATGTTCAAACGATGTATCCTTGAAACGAAATTATTATTGGACACCAGGTATCTAAGAACGCTTTTGCACTCTACTTCAACTATTTAGGATATTATTGGGCCCATGCAAGGATAAATGGAAGGAAAAATCGTAGCCTCTTTGATGTGATTTCTACTTGAAGAACTAACTTAAATATTCATCTATGCGATCGCATAAGTTAAACCTAACCATAGAATAAATAATATATGTAAAATATTAGGGTTTGCCCTAATTTTCTTACCATATTCAAATTCTAGCTTTTCTTGAAACAAGGGAAAAGAGGTGTCTTATTAAGGATTTGTTTTGTTAGCTTCACAAAAAGTCATGGGTTTAATTTATTAGCTTCGGCATGACGACTTGTATTTTAATCCTCCCCTGCGCGCGCGCATATATATATACAGTCTTCTATACTAGAAGCAATCGTTGGGGTTTAAGTTATCTATGTCATCAACATGCCTGTCTGGCTATGACATGCCTCCCTGGCGTTTCAATAGACCTCTAGGAAAAGTCAAAAGTCTTAAAGTTGATAACTTATACCAAATAATATCTCACAGGATAGTTATTGCAACTTAGTAAGCTTCCACCGTGTCTGAAACTCTCCTGCTACTTTCTCACTCCTTTGTTCTTATCTTCGAATCTTTGTGGGTTTTTCCCTTTTAAGTTTGTTTTGCCCGTATTTGTAGTGCTTTTGATATTCCACTGTTGAGTACCATCTCTTTATCCTGTTAAAGTAAGAAAAACTCAAGTTGAAATCACCTGGCGCTGGGTTCTTCGTGCTACGCCCGTGAACTGGTCAGTTTACATTTTCTATAATTTTTTCCCTTTCTTCTGCATAAGGTCTTATTTTGTACTCAATTTATTCGTCTATGTTTTTCCCCTTTTTGGTGGAGCTTTGGTGTTATTTCTTATCACTGTGATTCTAGGGCAGAAGAAAATATCAAGAGTTCTGTAATGGGTGGCTTTCCAGCCATGCCCATGATCCCTTGGACGCGCCCCGTGGCGTCCTGGCAAGCCTCCCAACGCCTAGCACCATGGACGGCCCCGTGGTCTTGGCTGCACAAGTGACAAGCGCGCATGTGCCTCTGTCGCCCCATCAATATCCCTCGCTAGCGCCCAACCGCAAGCAGCTGCCAACAGCGTCGCGTGCGCAGACAATGTCGCGCGCAGATCGTGATACCAGAGACAAAGTTGTTGACAACGGACCTGTTTCTACCTTGTAGGAAACTAAGTCCTTTTCATTGTAAATATAGAATAGTTTTATTTCATGTAATTTCATTATGTTCTCTAGCTTAGTTAGGTCAAGTCATGTAGCTTTGGTTTATTTATTTTAAGCATTATTAGGGGTGATCAAGTAATCAAAACTTTCTAGCAACCAATTCTCTATACTGGTGTCTCTCCCCCTCGACACCACGTTGCCTTCTTTTGTAATAGCTTTCATTTATGCAATCAAGCTTTCTTTAAATTCTCTTTTATGTTCTCTCAATTGTTCTTGACATCGATTTTCCCGTATGGCACTGACAATCTCGTCTAGCGTACAGAGGACACCTCAGTTAGCGGACAACAGTTGTACTGACATCAGTTGCTTAGCCTTACGTCGTCCTTCCAAAGAACATCAGGAAGGCTCCCCGTAACAGTTGGTATTAGAGACTAGGCTCGACATCGGACGAGGGAACGCATCGCCATTACCACCATTTCTGACCATGGTGAATCATGGGGACCGCATTGCGGCCCTTGGGGAGACGGTTGACGTATTATGACCCATCGTAAATACGGTGCCTGAACTACAAACCAGCCTAGTGCAAAGGTTTGATGACCTGGACCGCAGAATGATCCAGGCCGAAGTTGATATAGAAAATATCAGTCGCGACTCTGAAGGAGATAGGCAAACGGCAGCTACTGGGGCAGCCAAAATTTTTGGTAAATTTGAGAACCTCCGACAGGAGCGTATTGAGGATTTAGCCTACAGGGCACAAGAGGCAGACAGGGTGACTGTCATGCAGCAAACTATAAACAACTTGACAAACCAGCTCAATATTATTAATGCTGCTCTACAAGGTTTGCTTCGAAGAGGTGGAAATCAAATCGGGGGTGCTGTGAACCTCGCCGCAATGGCACAAAAACTAAAAATTCCTGAGCCAAAGACATACAGTGGAGCTCGAAATGCTAAAGAAGTGGAGAATTTCATCTTCGACATCGAGCAGTACTTCGATGCCGTGGGAGGCCTAGAAGAAGCCAAGAAGGTAGACACTGCTGCCATGTATCTGCAGGGTGATGCTAAGCTTTGGTGGCGAGTGAAGTGTGAAGCCATCAGGGCCGGGGAAGATGCTTTGGAGACATGGGAAGAACTGAAGGCAGCCATACGCCTATAGTTCTTCCCCGAGAATGTTGATTATAATTCAAGGAGGAAACTACGGGAGCTCCAACAGACCAGATCAGTGCGAGACTACGTGCGAGAATTCTCTGTGCTCATGCTGAACATCCGTGACATGGGGGACAAAGACAATCTCTTCACATTCCTGGAAGGATTGAAACCTTATGCCCGCATGGAGCTGCAAAGACAACGGGTAGATACCCTAACCAAGGCGATCCAAGCAACGGAATGCCTTGGGGACTACCAAGTGGAAACTCGAAATAATAGGCCTCCACCACCTGTCCGAGCGGGATACAAAGGAGGCCAACCTAACAATGGTGGCCCTAGCAGAAGTGGGGGAGATCGGAGTGCACCCAAAGCTAAGGCTCCTTCCTCGGGCAGCAACAGTGTTGCGTCAAACAACAATGATCGGGGGAGAAAACCTACCTCAGGATGCCGTCATTGGGGAGGGACACATTGGAAGAAATAATGCCCACATGCACAGGTGAATTCCCATCAAGCTTATTATGATGGGACGTGCGATGAAGAAGACGATGCGGAGCAGACCGAACCAGTCGGTGCCTTCAATGCAATTGTGGGTTCAATTTATGAGGCATTAGCGGGAACTAGTGCTGGTATCTGTAAGGAGAAGGACCCCTGCCCAATCCCCAAGAAAGGGAAAAAGAAGACGAATTAAGGGAATCCTTTTTAACAAAAGAGGACATTGATGTTCGTTGAACTGAAGGTAAATGGCAAGCCCATTCAGGAGATGATAGATACAGGTGCTACCCACAACTACTTGGCCTCAACTCAGGTAGAGCACCTTGGCATAGTGGTAGGAAAGGGCAGAGGTCATGTCAAGGCTATAAACTCACCTCCGCAACCAGTGGGTGGAATCGCCAAAGGAGTACCAGTGAAGATGGGTCCTTATGAAGGAAAGTTCAACTTGCGCGTGGTGATCATAGATGACTTCGAGTTGATAGTTGGGCTGGAATTCTTGAGGCAAACCAACACCATGCCTGTACCATATGCGGACATTCTTCTGATGATGGGAGTAAATGGGTCCAAGCCCTGCATTATCTCATGCATGTCCGCGAAAATGGTCGTTGAGAACATCTCGGCCTTGCAGCTGAAGAATGGAGTCAAAAGGCATGAACCTACGTTCTTGGATACCCTATGCATTGAAGAGGTAGAACACTCACCGGGTCCCATTCCTACACCCGTAAAGGAGCTACTACTGGAATTTGAAGATGTCATGCCACAGGAGATGCCAAAGAGACTTCCGCCTAGGCGCACTGTGGACCATGAGATTGAGTTAGTGCCGGGTGCGAAGAAACCTGCCCGGGCACCTTATAGAATGTCACGACCCGAACTCACCGAGCTTCGGAGATAATTGACGGAGATGCTAGACACATGGATCATTGTACCCTCTAAGTCCCCATATGGGTCCCCTCTGCTTTTCTAAAAGAAACGTGATGGTAGTCAATGACTCTGTGTGGATTATCGGGCTCTAAATAAAATCACTGTGAAGAACAAGTATCCTATTCCGCTCATGGCAGACTTGTTCGATAGATTGGGGAGTGCAATGGTGTTCACGAAAATTGAATTGAAGACAGGGTATTGGCAAGTCCGGATTGTTGAGGGCGATGAGCACGAGACAACCTGTGTGACAAGATATGGTTCGTTCGAGTTCCTAATTATGCCGTTCGGCTTGACTAATGCTCCAGCTATATTTTTCACCCAGATGAACCAAGTCTTCCGAGAGTATATTGATGAATTTATGGTGGTATATTTGGATGACATTGTGGTTTATAGACAAACACTGGAAGAACACCTGGAGCATTTGCGGAAGGTCCTAGCCCGGTTGCGGGAGCATGATTATACGCAAAACTATCCAAGTGCTCCTTTGCTAAAAAAACAGATCGACCTCCTCGGACATGTCATTGAGGAAGGGCGGATCAAGATGGACCAGCAAAATATCCAAGCCATTACAGATTGGCCACCACCCAAGGATATCCACGCCTTGAGGCCGTTCCTTGGCCTATGAAATTTCTATCGGCGATTTGTGAAGAATTACTCCCTTATTGCAGTGCCATTGACAGAACTCTTTAAGAAGGTCACGCCTTGGGATTGGGGTCCTAGACGAGCAGAGGCCTTCAACGCATTAAAAGAGGCTATGTTTAGTAGCCCCGTCTTGGCCCTTCCTGATTTGGCCAAGCCATTCGAGGTACAAACGGATGCTTCCGACTATTCTCTTGGCGGGGTCTTGCTACAAAATGGGCATCCCGTAGCATACAAGAGCCGGAAGCTGAAGGATGCAGAGCGGCGCTATGCCACCCATGAGAAAGGACTATTGGCTGTCGTTCATTGCTTATGCCTTTGGAGGCATTACCTGTTGGGATCCCCGTTCGTGGTCAAGACAGACAACACAGTTGTTAGTCATTTCATGACCCAGCCGAAGCTGAATGGCCGACAGGCCCGATGGCAGGAACTCCTAGCACAATTTCACTTCAACCAGGAGTACCGAAGTGGGAAGACTAATCATGTTGCTGATACGCTCAGTCGGAGAGCTGATCTAGCGTCAGTGTGCCTACTCGCCACCCTAAGGGGGAGTGAAGTAGATACCACCAAAAAAGACCAGATACAGGATCTACTCATCAGGGATCCTGCTGCACAGTATTTGGTTGGTCTAGTAGGACAGGTCAAAACTCGCCAGTTCTACATGGAGGATGGGTTCCTAAAGGTTAAAGGGAACCGACTATATGTTCCTAAAGGAGGAGATCTGAGAAGAACTCTTTTGGCGAAATGTCACGACACTTTGTGGGCCGGCCATCCCGGCGAAGAACGCACCATGGCATTACTTCGCCGGGCATATTATTGGCCTCAAATGGCCGACGACGTCGCTCAGTATGTGAGGACTTGTCTAGTATGCCAGAAGGACAAGTCCGACCGCTTGACACAAGCGGGACTCTTGGAACCACTAGTTGTTCCAAAGAGACCTTGGGAAAGCGTGTCTCTGGATTTCATCACCGGATTGCCCAAGGTCGGAGATCTCACAACTATCTTGGTTGTGGTGGATCGGTTTTCCAAGTATGTCACCTTTATTGCAGCACCTCAATATATATCAGCAGAAGATACAGCTCGACTCTTTTTCTCCCATGTCGTCAAATATTGGGGCCTGCCCAAAGACATCTTTAGTGATCACGATTCGCGCTTCACTAGCAACTTTTGGACCCAACTATTTAAGTGCATCGGATCAAAATTCAGTCATAGCTCAAGCTTTCATCCGCAATCTGAAGGCCAGACGGAGCGGTTCAATGGTATGTTGGAGGAAAATCTCTGCCACTTTGTTACTGGATCGCAAAAGAATTGGGTGAAGCTTATGGATGCTGCTCAACTGTGTTTCAATTCACAAAAGAGCTCTAGTACAAAAAAAATCACTTTTGAAATTGTTACCGGACAGCAACCGTTACTCCCACACACTGTGAATGCACTAAATATGTCCAAATCTCCTTGTGTTGCTAGCTTCTCAAAAGAATGGAAGTGAAATTTGGAGATAGTGCGGAGCTATCTTGTCAAAGCCCAAAAGCGGATGAAGAGGCATGCTGATCAGAATCGTCGTTTTGTTGAATACCAAGTAGGAGACAAAGTGATGGTCAAAATCCTAAAGTGGTACTTGTTTGCAGGGGTCCATGACCCTCGCCTATTGCAAAAATATATTGGACTTTTGTCCATTGAAAGACACATTAGGAAAGTTGCATACCGGATGGATACCCCAGCTTGGTGGAAAATCCATCCCATCTTCCATGTCAGTCTTTTGAAACCTTTTCAGGAAGACACGGAGGATCCTTCACGGAGCCAACTCACAATACCCAGTATTCGAGGCCCCAATTCAACCGGTAAAAGACGTGCCGAAACTATTCTGGATGATCGGGTTATTCATGCCTCAAGGAAAGGATCACCAAGAGTTTTTGGTGAAATGGCAAGGGTATGATACAGAGGAGAATACTTGGGAGAGGGGAACAAACCTCAAAGCCTATAAGAGCCTAATTGAAGATTATTTTACAAGTAAGGCGCCGAGGACGTCGCCAACTCAGGTGGGGGAGAATGTCATGGGTGGCATTCCAGCCATGCCCCATGATCCCTTGGACGCGCCACGTGGCGTCCTGGCAAGCCTCCCAACGTCTAGCGCCATGGACAGCCCCGTGGTCTTGGTTGCGCCAAGTGACAAGCACGCATGTGCCTCTGTCGCCCCACCGATATCCCTTGCTAGCGCCCAGCCGCAAGCAGCTGCCAACAGCGTCGCGCACGCAGACAATGCCGCACGCGCAGATCGTGATGCCAGAGACAAAGTTGCTGACAACGGACATGTTTCTACCTTGTAGGAAACTAAGTCCTTTTCATAGTAAATATAGATTAGTTTTATTCCATGTAATTTCATTATGTTCCTCTAGCTTAGTTAGGTCAAGTCATGTAGCTTTGGTTTTTTTTTTTTAAGCATTATTAGGGGTGATCAAGCAATCAAAACTTTCTAGCAAGCAATTCTCTGTACTGGTGTCTCTGCCCCTCGACACCGCATTGCCTTCTTTTATAATAGATTTCATTTATGCAATCAAGCTTTGTTTCAAGTCTATTTCTTGTTCTCTCAATTGTTCTTGACATCGATTTTCCCGTACGGCACTGACAATCTCGTCTAGCATACGTAGGGGACCTCAGTTGGCGGACAGCAGCTGTACTGACATCAGTTGCTTAGCCTTATGTCGCCCTTCCAAAGAACATCAGGAAGGCGCCGCATAACAGTTCTCATGTTTCGAGATTTTCGTATGATGAGATTCAACTGCATAAAAGGACTTGCAAACAAGACAGAATGATATTTTTGTGAATTGGGTTGTCATAAAAAAAAAAGAACTGAAAAAACAATTTCTTTAAAAGGAAGATCAAAATGGTTGTTGAAATTGGATTCTGAAATTGGTTTTCGCTTCTTCATTCCAACTTGAGTTTCCTAAATCCGTTTTGGGGTAATGGGTGCTAGGAATTTTGGTTATTTTGTGAAGGTCATTTTGGTAGTTGTGATATTGCAAGTTGTCTCTTTTGTCGATTCATAACTTTGGAAAATTTGATTACTTAAAAGACTTTGACTAAAGTGAGGTCATTTTTAGGAGGAAAACACGATTGAATTGTTCTGAGAATATTTATTATTAGTATATCAAAGAGAATGGAATATGTTGGAAAACAGATTAGTGATAATGAGTTACGAAACAAACTAAAAACTTATAGTCACAAAGTGAGAAACTTAAAGGACAACTAAATCTCTCTATGATAACCTTGGTATTGTGAATTTGGGATGTCGTTATTTGTAACAATTTCATAGTTTTGATGAATTTCTCTTTCGTAGAATGAAACAAGCTAAAATGCAAGAAAACAACAATCATATTACATAACTGTAATAACATTTACTCCATAATCAATATGTAGAATAATATAAGGAAATTAAATATTTAATTTTAGTTGATTTGTTCTTTCTCTTTGGTTAATTTGTTTGTTTGGATAAAGATGATGGGTGAAGAATGCTTAATCAGAAATGTTGCTTGAAAAAAATTTAATGTACAAGAGAAAGAACAAAGCAATGTTATTTTATTCTTCAATTTGCCATAGATAGTTCCTTCTTCAATTTAATTTTCTTCTTGTAGTATTGTTGATTTATTCTTCCTGCGGTGTTCTTTCTGCTGATTGAATATGAACTTTTGCAACATGTAAACACTACTACATTTTGCTTATTTCTGCTTATTCGTGTTAGCCATGTTTTCTTCACTTGCTCTGATTGTCAACATGCTTGTATTTCTGTTGTTTCATATAATTACTATTGTTTGATTAAAAATTCGTGCTTAGATTTTTTGGTGTGCTCTTGATATGGAAATAGTTACGGTTTACTTTCAGAGTTTAAAGACGAATGTATCACCTAATAAGACGATTTGTATCCCGGAAGAAAAAAAACCAAAAGATCTACGGTTGTACTTTTACGACAACAAAAATGAGTTAGAAATTAAAATAGAATGGCATGCTCTAACAAAGTCAATGAATCTATATTGAGTGAGCTGATGGATATGTTGAGAGTTAACCCATACTCCTTCTTTATCCGATCTTTGATAGATATTCCTGAGATACAGAACTTTCAAATTGGACTCAAATGTGATCCTGATTTAGATCAACAAGTATATAATTTGCCAACTTCATAAAAAATTGTTGAAATATGGGTTGAGGACAATGACAATAATATAACTCATGCACCACTTATTGAAATTTATACTTAGAGCAACAGAACACAAAAAGTGAATTATTATTACGTATGTTATGATGTCTTAATATCCTTTGTTGTTTCCATATGGACAGAATGAGTGGCATTGTGATATTAAGAAAATTCCTAAAACAAAAAATATTCGTGGAAGCTAACCCATGAATGTGAACAGTTATCAAGCATATGAAATCTTTGCTCTCTCGATTCATATCTTCAAATTGAAGCTCCAACTTTAGAAAAAGGAGAGAAACAAAGAGATACAATTTTTGCTCGTGAATATTACTGTTATAAACTCAAATGAGAAATGATGATGAAGATGAGTTACTACACACTGGTAGACTATTTCAGCAATATTCAGTTGACGAATACATAAAAATTAAAACCCAAAGATTGGATTTTGCTTCGTTCAATCAAGATTTATTTAGAATGGATATATTGCAAGGACATCTAGATATTTTAAAACATGGAGAACGAGATTCTTCTAACATTGGTAAGCAAAAATTTCTTTCAGCTTCTTTTATAGGTGGACCTAGAGATATGCGACAATGATATATGGGTGCTATTGCATTAGTACAACGTTTTGGTAAACCATATTAGTTTATAACTATGACTTTTAATCCGACTTGGCCAGAAATAAAAGAACATATGTGGACAACTGATGAGGCGCAAAATAGACCTAATTTAATTAGTCGAGTATTCACGGCTAAAGTTGAAGAACTGAAAACTGATATAAGCAAGATAAATATCTTTGGAAAAGTTGTTGCTTATATGTATACTATTGAATTCCAAAAATGAGGTTTACCACATGCTTATTTCCTTATAATATTAGCTAATGAATATAAGTTATTGACATCGGAGGCTTATAATGAAATTATTATTGCTGAATTACCAGATACTAAACATATGATGCACGATCCATGTGGTAATCTGAATCCAACAAATTCCTGTATGAAAAACAATGGTCTTTGCAAGTTTAATTATCCAAAAAAAAATTCTTGAACATACATCAAAAGGAAGTGATTCTTATCCCATCTATAATAGACGAAACACAGGAGAGTTTGTGAAGTACGGGAGCAATATTTAGATAACTTTTGGGTTGTTCCATACAATCCTTTTTTACTTGGTAAATTCAATTGTCATATGAACGTTGAGGTTTGCTCTGATATAAAGTTTGTTAAATATATTTACAATTATATTTGTAAAGGACATGAAAAATTACATTTTATGTACATGATAATGATACAAACAAAGAAATAGATGAAATAAAAGAGTATCAATCTGCCAGATGGGTATCACCAACTGAAGCTACATGGCGTTTATTTGTTTTCTCTATTAGCGAGATGTATCCAAGCGTTTATCATCTTCAACTACATCTTAAAGGGCAACAACTTGTTTCTTTTAAAGGCAATACAGATATAAACATAACCGTTAATAATCCTATAATTAAGAAAACAATGTTGACAGAATATTTTCAGATGAACAGAACCAACAAAGATGCCATACAGCTTAACTTATTATACAAATAATTTTCTGAACATTTTGTATGGTCAACAACAAACAAAACATGGACACAGCGACAACAACATTGCGTCGTTGGTCGTATCGTAACGTGTCACCCAACTGAAGGAGAACGATATCATCTGAGACTACTATTGCTGAATGTGAGAGGACCGAAATCATATAAAGATCTTCGAACTATAAATAGGGAACATTATAATACTTTTAGAGAATCCGCAGAAAAAAAAGGGGACTATTACACTGTGATAACAGTTTAATTGATTGCATGTCAGAGGCAGCAAGTTACCAAATGCCATATAGTTTTAAGGCGTTTATTTGCTACTTTATTAGTGTATTATAATCCAGCCAATCCAAAAGAAATATGGAAACGATTTGAAGAATCAATGTCAGAAGATTTCAGGGTGTTACGTAATGTTGAAAGGAAAGATATTCAATATCAAGTTTTAAATCAGATTAACGATATTTTACATTCTATGGGTCATAATGTAAACAAATATGAGTTTATCCCAAAAACAGTTCTAGCATCTATATTGGAAAAAGAAGCAAAGGAGGTATTCTTTGAAAGAACCATCACGGTTAGTGAAGAGGATGTATTGTTACACAAAAAATTGAACACAAAACAATTGAAAGCATACAATGTGATTATTGACCGAGTATTTTCCAAAAAATCAGGAGCCTTTTTTATTGATGGTCCAGGAGGAATTGGAAAAACTTTCTTATATCGTGCCTTATTAGTGACAGTACGTAGTAAAGGATACATAGCTCTAGCAACTTCCACTTCTGGTGTTGGTGCTTCAATTCTTCCAGGTGGGCAAACTGCACATTAATGTTTTAAAATACCTATAAAAATTTATGAAAAATTTCAGCTGTAATATCAGTAAACAAAGTTCAACTGCAGGTATGATTCGTGATGCAAAATTAATTGTATAGGATAAAGTGTCTATGACTAAAAAAAGAATGCTTAATGTTTTTGACTTGCTCTTAAAAGATCTTATGGATTCAAATATGCTACAATAAAAGTTAGAATTGGATTATAAGTTTGATCTAGAGGAATGCGAAAGATTTTGGTCTCACAACTTGTGCGTTACTTGCATCATTAGTAGAAGGATAAGGTAGTTAACACACATCTAAATGAGTACTTTCAGAGTTCAAGGACGAATGTATCACCTAATAGACGATTTGTATTCCGGAGGAAAAAATCAAAAAAATCTACAGTTGTACTTTTACGATAACAACAATGAGTTAGCAAATAGAATGGCGTGCTCTAACAAAGCCAATGAATCTATAGTGAGTGAACTAATGGATATGGTGAGAGTTAACCCATACTCCGTTATCCGATTTTTGATAGATATTCCTGAGCTACAGAACTTCCATATTGGACTCAAATGTGATCCTGGTTTAGATCAGCTAGTATATAATTTGCCAACTTCATCAGAAATTGCTGCAATATGGGTTGAGGACAATGACAATAATATAACTCATGCACCACATATTCAAATTTATACTCAGAGCAACAGAACACAAATATTGAACTATTATTACGAATGTTATGATACCTTACAATATCCGTTGGTGTTTCCATATGGACAGAATGAGTGGCATTGTGGTATTAAGAAAATTCCTAAAACAAAACTTAATTTTTGAATGTCAAAAGATATTATCGTCGTGTCTGAAATCAATCCACCATATTAACTAATCAGCTACGGAATTATTTAAGTTTGTATCAATGTTGTCTATTTTGGTTACTTGTGGCGGACATAATTATAAAAACAGAAAGACGCGAAATGCTCATTTGCAACTGAGATAAAAGTTATACAACTAAGATTAACTTTATAAACCATGTAAGATCACTGCTAAATGAATACAAAATAGTATCTGATTTGGAGTTTGGAGTTAGAAGCAAGGCTATGTTTCTATTTTATCATTACATGTCTTGTTATTTTATTTGCTAATTCTATTCAAGGTATGGGGTAGGTGTGCGGCTTCTTCCCTTCATATGTGTAGGATAAAATGGTCAAGGCAGCCATGGTTGTGCTATGCTTTTTCAAGGGTGTGCTGCTTCCAAAGCCCATTTTTGTCTTATGGGTCTTTCTCGCATTCACGTAGATTAACTGTCAGAGGATCACATTCTCAAACAACTCTTCCATATTTCCACGGTTGATGTTCTGGCTTGGGATCATCTTGAAAAGATGTTTTATTTCCCGCAGCTCTAGAATTGGATTTGCCAGAGATGGGACTACTACGTGCAAATCTTTTGCGATTGTTCTTATATTCATTTATTATAACCATCTTTTTCTTTCTTCCATTATATTTTGAAGCTCCTGTACTAAAAGAGATTAGAGAGAAAAATACAAAATGGGATCTTTAGGTGAAGAAGTAATACAGCTGAAGAATAACAAGGTGTATACGGAGAACCGAGGATGACCGATTTTGAGGTTTCTATGGCATTCTGAGCCAGACCGTGGTTGTAATCAGAAGCATACCCGACGATCACCCCCGAGGTGCATTCCTCGAGGAAGTATATCGAGGATCGATATACCTCGAGATGGAATAAAGATCGAAAACCGTCATGGAAAGGCAGGAAGCTCCCAAGAGCACGTGGTTAAAGCTGACAACGCCTGCAGAATAGTACAGGTCCGTACCGGACCATTAAATAGTTGTACCAGTTGCGTTACTTTGTAATAATTACACATGTACTATGATGGGATTCCCCCTCCTATACAAAGGGGATCTTTTTATTTTTTGGGCACACGAAATATTGTATAAACTACAACATTCTCTGCCTTCTAAACATACTCAATACTTATTCTACAGATTTATTGTCTTTCATTTATTGTGTTCATTAATTGTTCTTCATTTATCTCTTATTATTGATCATAAAGGGCCATCTTCGAGGCTCTCCACATTGTTATTCCTCCATCGAACGTCCTCAGTAAGGTGTCGTATCTCGACCTCGAGGCCCTACCTCGGCCAGCTCGAGACCCGATCTGTAGCTGCTTGGTTTGCATGTCCACTACTTTTCTTTACTCTTACTTTGTCCTCCTAGCTCATACTTAGCATCTATTGCTTAACAACTAGCATAAAAATAAATCACGTATTTTTAGAACCACAAAATCAAATATAATTGAAATTACCATTTTCAAGGTAAACAGTTTGGCGCCCACCGTGGGGCTAAAAATAATAGTGATTGTTTTAGGTGCTGATTTTCTAAAAACACAAGTTATTCTTCATATTTTTTCTTGTCCAAGAATCTCTGATTTCAGGTCAAAAGAAGTCTAACTCAGTGAATGTACACGAAAAGAACGGTCCAGAAGATCACGGAGAGAACGGTGTAGATGTTCCAGGTGCCGGTGTACCACTGCAAAACCCTGGGGTGGAACCAGCACCAATCCTTGTGGATGTGGGCTCATGCAATGCCCAACATGTCGATATAATTTCTCATACCGATGGGTGTACGCCAGGAAAACCAACATGAAGCACAGAAAACTCCAGCTCGGGAGGAAAGAGGAGTTAGCCTTCATGTCATTTTTGAAATGCTACAAACACAACAAGTGGTTATTGCTCAGCTACAAAGCCATCAAAAAATCCCAAGCACAACACCGCCAGAAATGGCTCCTCGAGTCGAACAGGCACCGTAAAGGTCGAGCGACAACGGTTCAGCAGCCGACCCCGCTGTTATGAGGATGCTTGAAGACCTCACGAAAAGAATTGAATTGGGCGAAAAGAAGATAGAAGCTAACGACAAAAAGGTGGAGACCTATAACTCGAGGGTCGATCAGATCCCAAGCGCACCAACGATTTTGAGGGGTATAGATTCAAAAAAGTTTGTACAAAATCCATTCCCATCAAGCGCGGCTCCGAAGCCCATCCCGAAGAAGTTCAGAATGCCCGATCTCTCAAAGTATAACGGGACTCGGAACCCAACGAACATATCACTGCCCATACTTGTGTTGTGAAAGGGAACGACTTAAAAAATGACGAGATTGAGTCCGTCTTGTTGAAAAAATTTGGAGAAACGCTGTCAAAGGGGGCCATGATGTGGTATCATAACCTACCCCGAAATAAATAGAATCGTTTGCCATGTTGGCAGACTCTTTTATAAAGGCGCATGTCGGCGCCATCAAAGTCGCTACAAGGAAGTCCGACATCTTCAAAATCAAATAGAGAGAAAACGATATGCTAAGGGAATTCGTATCTCGCTTTCAAATGGAGCGAATGGAATTACCACCAGTCTCCAATGACTGAGCAGTACATGCCTTCATTCAAGGCTTGAACGAACAAAGCTCGATAGCTTCGAAGCAGCTAAGGCAGAACTTGGTTGAATACCGCACCGTAATTTGGGCGGATGTGCACAACCGGTATCAGTCAAAGATCAGGGTCGAGAACGACCAGTTTGGAGCCCCCCTCGAGCTCAGTACATCCCAGCAGGATCATAGCTAAGGAGGAATCAAGGTTTCCGGAGAGAGAACCGAGGCAGATCAAGGAAAGGTACCAACCGTACTCCGAAGATCGAAGAAGCGCTCCGAGGTGAAATATGCCTCGTAGTAATCAAAATATGGATCGAGGTCAGAATTCCTGGGGACTCGTGAGCAAATCCAGTTTTGATAGGTACACAGGGCCGGTGGAGGCACCCCGGTTATCTGAATACAACTTCAACATTGATGTTTTAGACATCGTATCAGCCATAGGTAAAATCAAAGATACCAGATGGCCGAAACCCATATTGTTAGATCCTTCACAAAGGAACCCTAACTTGGTGTGCAAATATCACGGCACTCACGGTCATAGGACCGAGGATTGAAGACAGCTCCGAGAAGAAGTAGCCCGACTGATCAGTAAAGGGCACCTTCGAGAATTCCTCAGCAATCGATCCAAAAGCCATTTTCGAGAAAGAGAGGCTGATCACGCTCAACTATGTCTTCTATAAAGACTAAACGAGCGCTGCAAATATAATTTGGGGTATTACACCCAAAGTCGATCCCACGGAGAATTGAACGTATC
>ML341276.1:0-96465 GCA_005239505.1 Nicotiana paniculata | reverse complement strand
AATGTATTTGTCTTGCAGAAAAATGATATTTGAAAGAGCAGTATTTGGGAAAGTATATTTGAAACCACGTATTTTGAAGGGACTATGTTTTCAAGATCTCTGTTTATAAAAATATATAAATATACATTCAGAGAAAGTATGTTTCAAAGAAGAAATTTCTCCATTCCGAAAGGATTATATCTTTATAGCTTTCGAAATAAACTCACGATTTAAAGGTTTTCACTCAAAGGTTTTACCAGCTCTATTGAGTTTATTGGCTAAGGCTTGACGTGAATAAATTGATGCAGTGTTGAGTTGCTAGTGTTTTATTTGGTTGTGACTCCCGACATTTAGCTTGCATTCTTACCATTTTCTTTGCGTATTTCTATTATGCTGTCCCTTGATCGTAATTATTGAATTTTCTTCCGTATTATTTGATCGTACCGTTAATTATATCGAAAAATCTTTAGATAGATATTATGTTTCGGTCATTTATACATTTATGTCTTTTTACTTATTAGACCAGTTGTGTCTTGACTATTCCTCGTAAATACTTCACCGAGGTTAGTCTTGATACTTACTGGGCACTGCTATGGTGTGCTCATACTACACTTCCACGCATTTTGTGTGCAGATCCGGGTAATTGTTGTTATTAGCTGCGTGGATTGTTGATGAGGAGACTCAAGGTGCGTTCGCAGGCTTCGAAGTCACCTATTGTTTATGTCAACTGTACTTATTGTTTCTAGACAATTGTATTTAGATTCGGTTGAAAGATGTCGTAGAGCTTATGACTTGTAGTTACCGGGTTTTGGGAAATTGTAAACTCTGTCAAGATTCCTATATCGAAATTGTTATAATTCCTTTATTATTGTTGTTGTTCAGTAGAAATGTTAGTCTTACCTAGTCCCTAAGACTAGGTGCCATCACGATACCCAATAGAGGGAAATTTGGGTCGTGACACCACCAAAGACTTCAAGGTATATCTACACGTGTTCGCAGATCCTCGGAGGCCCTCTCTATATTTTATTTGTTTTCCCTCCTGTACTTCTTAGACTCTTGCATATCAGACTGTAGATAGATTTCATAGAGCTTTTGACTCATGGTTCCAGGTTTTGGGGAGTGATGTGAATAATTGGTAAATTGGCTTTATTTGCATATGCCGAGCGACATTTTTACCCTAATTTTTAAGCTTAGTTGGTTTTCATATTATTCTTTACTTTCGGTTATTTCAATGTTAAGAGGATTACCTAGTCGTAGCGACTAGGTTCCATCACGGCGTCTTTCGGAGGGGACAAATGGGTTGTGACAAGTTGGTATCAGAGCCCTAGGTTCATAGGAGTCGTGAGTCACAAGCAAGTTTATTATAGTCTCGTGGATCGATGCGGAGATGTCCATACTTATATTCGGGAGGCTATGCAACTGTTAAGAACAATCATACTTCTTTGATTTCCTTGTCGTGCGAGTTATTGACATCAAAATTCCAAAAATTCTATTCTATTCTTTCTGACAGATGGTGAGGACCTGTGCCGGGAGGACCGACGATAGGGCACCCGAGCCCCCTGCCAGAGTCGGGAAGAGGACGACCATGTGGTGCAGCCCGAGCACCTGCACGAGCTGCGACAGAGGAGCCCCCAGCAGCTCCAGCTGGAGGGTCGGCACCGGAGGTTCCTATTGATGCTCCAGCCCTCTAGGAGACCTTGGCTCAGTTCATGAGCATGTTCGGCACTTTGGCTCAGGATGGGCTGATTCTAATAGCTCCTGCCACGTTTCAAGCTGGGGGAGGGGTACAAACTCTCGCAACCCGTACTCTTGAGCAGAGGGTCCAGGTTGATCAGGCCCTAGAGTTTATTTCATATGCCCCAAGTGGCTCCGGTTCAGCATGAGACCAGGATAGCTGCTTTTGAGGAAGAGCAGCTCAGACTTGAGAGGTACAAGAAGTACCACCTACCCACCTTCAGCAGACTAGCTTCAGATAATGCTCAGGATTTTCTTGAGGAGTTTCATCGTATCCTCCGCACTACAGGCATAGTGGAGACGAGTAGGGTTTCTTTCACCACTTTCCAGCTGAGGGGAGTGACATATAAGTGGTGTCGTGCCTATGAGCTCAGTAGTCCGGACGAGGCAGCCTCACTCACTTGGACTCAGTTCTCAGATATGTTTTTGTGTGAGTATGTCCCTCAGAGCCTCAAGGATGCTTGTGGCGCAGAGTTTTAGCAGCTGCGCCAGGGTGCTATGATTGTGTCAGAGTATGCAGTCTGTTTCAGTGTGTTGGCTCAACATGCACTGGCTTTGGTTGCTACAGTCATAGAGAGGGTTCCTCACTTCATTGAGGGGCTCCACCCCAGTATTCAGACCAGTATGGCCAGGGAGTTAGAGATGGATATCACTTATCAGTAGGCCGTGAGTATTTCCAGGAGAGTGGAGGGCATGTTTTCCCGGGACAAAGAAGAGAGAGAGGACAAGAGGTCTCAAGAGACTGGTCATTTTTCAGGAGCTCGTGCACCAGCAGTACGTCATGGTAGGGGTTTTGTGAGCCTCCTTGTTCATTCAGCTCTTCCAGCAGCCAACGGTATTCTAGCTCCTCCTAGAGCCCTGGAGCCTTATTATGCACCACCAATATCCAGTGCGCCTTCTACTGGAGGTGCTATTACCGGCCAGTCCAGCAAGCCAGGTCCAAGTCAGTCTTAGCCACCGCGTCATCCGAGGGGTTGTTATGAGTGTGGTGATAGTCGTCACATGGTCAGGGATTGTCGCAGATACATGAAGGGTGCACCTCCACAGACTTCTCAGCCGCCATGCACTCCACCAGGTCCTATGGCCATTCTTCCAGCCCCAGTAGCCCTTCCACCTACTCAGATAGCTCGAGGTCACCCTAGAGGGGGAGGCCAGGCCAGGTATTATGCCATTCTAGCCGGTTCAGAGGCTGTTGCTTCAGATTCTGTCATCACAGGTATTGTCCCAGTCTTTCATAGAGATGCATCGGTATTATTTGATCCAGGAACTACGTATTCATACGTGTCTTCTTATTTTGCTCCATATTTGGGGGTATCTCGGATTATTTGAGTTCCCCTATTCATGTATCTACTCCTGTGGAAGATTCTCTTGTTGTGGACCGCGTATATCGGCCGTGTTTGACTGTTTGCTCGGAACTCCATTTGGGATCCACAATATATTGTTGGAAAGATAATTCAAAGGGCTAACACTTTCACGATTTACGTGTTTTCGACTTCCAAACATAAAGGGGTGAAAGTGCGTAGAAATTGCACAACCGTGCACCGACCGCGCATATGAGGCAGAACACTGTGAAAAGTGCACGGGCACGCTTCCAGGCGTGCGTTCGCGCACGTCCTGTCTGAGAAAAGTGTCCTTTTTCGCGTAGGAGAAAGTGTATATGTTTAGGCCTGACCCTACTTGGTATATATACATAGAAAAATGGTATTTATGGGACTTTTGACATAATTTAGACCTAAGGAGGCTAAGGAGAAGTTGGAGAAGGAAGGGCACAAGGAATCCATCATTCAATCCCAACTCAAGACAAGGGTTTGGATTGTTTTATGTTTTTCTTTACTTTACACTTAACTGTGATGCATTACTCCATTATTATGGAGTAGTTCTATTTAGGGTTTGATGGATTTGGTGTATTGATATTTTTTTTGTGGATAATTAACTCTAGTTTTATGTATTGAATCGTTTTGGATGTTTTAACCATTGCATCTTTATTCACTTGTTAATGTAATCGAGAGAGGCATAACTTGTGATATTTTTGCTTTATATTTAGTTGGTTGAAGTCATTTATTGTTCTTAGTAATTGAAAGAGGCTAGTTGAATTTTTGACTAAACTGTGTTAGGAGGATAATCGAAAGAGGTTCTCCTAAAGATCAATCCACTACGAATTCTTGCATATCTTCACACACTTAAAATTGGTTCATACTGTGAGGTTGAGACTTAAACGAGAGAGGAGTTTCTACTAAATAATTGAATTAATAACCAAGTGAATTCGAGAGACTCACTTGAACATTAGAATGAATTATCTAGAGTTAAATCCCAAACATTTATCTCGCACCTATCCTATCGACCCTATTTTCTCCCAATTGATATCCATCTTTGCTTATTACTTGCGTTGCTTGTCACTAGTCAATATTTTAGACTCTTAGTTAATTTTAGCTTAAATCACATTATTCTCAACTTTTGATCATCTTGGATATCAATCGAGCTAGAAACTACGAAAATATTGTTTAACTTCAATCCATGTGGATACGATAATATATTTTACTATATTCGACTAGCGAGTATATTTAATTATGTGTTTTGCGCTCGTCAAATTTTGGCTCCGTTGTCGGGGATTGGCAATCAACAGTGTTTGAAATAGTTTGTGGTGCTAATTCAGGAATTAGGTTTTAGTTTTTTTTTCTTTTCGTTTTCCCTTTCTATTTTGTTTTCATTATTAGTTAACCCTAAATGTTGTGACGATGGAGTACAACCAGCCTAAGAAAATGGTTAAAGAGTTAGCAGTTGAATATTATCAGCGGTATGCGATGTGTTTTAAATGTGGAGGAAATCTTCTATGGGTTGACTGTCAAGCAGGTACATATTCTTCCTATGGTTTGTATTTTGAACAGTCTCACTCTGATTCTAGTCTATACAGGTATGAGGATTCATATGGGAACAATCTTGACTCTAGTTGGGATGAATAGCCTTATTATAACTGGAATGAAAGTGGAGTGAGACAACCACCTCAAGGGGATAATGATAGTTTGGAAGAGCTTGTGTATAAGTTCGTAAATAAACTGGTAAAGAGATTTACAAAAGATGATGAAGCCATTAACAACCTAACAACACAAGTGAGTCAAATAATAAGTACACTTTCAGAAAACTCATTGCGTTGTGATGGTAAATATATGGAGGTGATACCTTGTTATAATGAGCCTATCCAAGAGGATGAGCATCCACAGAGAGAGCTTTTCACAAGAGGACTCTGATTCAACTGGGATGATCGAAAATAAGGCTGTGGTTGAGTGTGAAGCAATAGAAGAAGAGTTCAAACCCCCATCAATCTTTCCTCCTTTGCAACATGTAGTAAAAGAGAATGAGAAACAAATGGTCTTGGACATACCAGAGGAATATTTACTTGAAATGTCTTCTTTGTTTTCTTATTCTAACTTTTATCATGTGGATTTTATATTTGGGGATTTACAGGAAGATATATAGATTGGTCCTGTGAAAGAATGCATGAACAAGTTGAGGATGATCATGAACGAACAATTTACCGCTCAAGATGAGGACAAGAAAGAAAGATAAGAGCGGTTCTTGCAGGTATCCTCAAAAGAATTGTGCTTAATGAGATTCATAAAGAATCCCAAGGAGAAAAAATGAGGAATGAATTCAGAATTAGGGGTGGAGTTCATAAGTTCTCGGAAAAAAAGAAAATTCAGGGAAGTTTCCTTTACCTTATGCTTTTTAATGGTGTGTCATGGGCACATGCCACAACTTAAAGTATGGGGTCGGGGATATATTTATATGATGTATGTATGTTAGTTTTTAGTTTTTGTTTTTGTTAGTTTTAGTAGTAGAGATAGAGAAAAAATTAAAAAAAAAACATAAAAATTTTAAATTTTTTGATTTTTCCCGACGATGGATATCATTCAATGAGTTTCTTGAGGGATTAAAGTCGAAAGAAAAATACAAAAAAGATTTTCTTTTGTTAGGTAGTGTATTCATTCCCCCTTGGTTTTTCTTTGTGTCCCGGTTCTCTTCCAAGAATTTTGTTTGAACCGGGTGTAGTTAGTTTTTATTTTTTTAGGAGTAGGAAACCTTGTTCTATCGTTTGAATGGGAAGCAATATATCTTGACTTCGTTATGCCTTGAGAATAGTAAGTGCTTTAGTTGTGACGCTTCGGCTCAGTTTTTTACTCTTGTATAAGTTTCTTAAATTGTATGATCTTAGCTTTGCTTAATTGCTTTGACTAGAGTGTCTTGATGAGGCCAGTCCTGAGTGAGTCATGTGCCATGTGTGTGTGAGATATTTGTGTTATTCTGTGCATTGCATTTGATGTCTAGAACTTGCCCCGTATGTTTACGAAGCCAAATGGTAGTTTCGTTCAGTCTAGGAAGTGATATAGGCGTTTCTTTGTTGAGCCAGTTATATGCTATTATCCACCAAATTGTTATGTATCTTAGTTAACCCCGTTGAGCCTGTAATCCTGTTTCTTTGGAAACCACATTACAAGCCTTACCCAATTGCTTGAATTGACAATCTATTTGAACCTTGTATCTCTCATAAGCACTTGAAATTGTTATGAACTTTGTAAAAGATGAAGTGTGAGGTGGTTGGTTTGGTTTGTGAGTGGAACTATTAAAACAAGGTGAAAGGGCATTGTTTTGAAAAAGTAAGAGCCACTTGAATTGAAAAAGAAAGAAAAAAATATTGTATTGTTGTGAAAAATATTCTTTGATAGTTGTGACTCTTGATGTAAATGTGCTTAAATAATTTGGGAGTTAATGTATATTGATGTGAAGGTGGAGTTATGGATTGAAATAAGTATGTGGTTTTAACTGTTAAAGTATATGTATTAAAGTGCATAGGGAGGTTTAGTCACTCTTATATCTAAATGTATCATACTCGTCCCGTAGCCTACATTACAACCAATTAAAAGTCCTACTTGATCCTTGACTGAATGAGCTCAATTAGTAGAGTAGTACACTACGGGAAAGCCTATGGGTCATCTTTTGTGGCATATGAATGTTCTTTCTGAGAGTGAGTGAATTTTTTCTATCTTGAGTTCCTAATTGTTCTTAACTTTTATTGTGTGTGGAACTACTCTCTATTGTTGTGTGAGGGTACTTGGTTCATGAAGGAAAGAAAATATTGTTGACCTCTATGTTAGAGTAAGTGAGTAATTTATAAATTATGCATGGTACTTGTGAGTTAAATCTTGAGGTGAAGATGTTACACTATTATGCTCAGTCTATTTTAAATATTCTGGGTGTAATGAGTTAGGGAAGTTGATAAAAAGGTCGTGTCTATATGAAGTCTAGTTTGATTTCTCGAGGAAAAGCAACATATTAAGTGTGGGGTTTTGNTTAGGCACATACGACGTGTATTTTATCATTAAAGCTCATAAAATGCGAGGGATATAATGCTTAAAATCACGAATTCTAGTCACACATCAGTGGTAGGCTATAATCTCATGTTTTAGTCGCTTATTGCATTCTAATTTACTGCATTTTAATTGAGTTGGAGCTTTAATCGCTAGTGTTTTGCACTAACTGTGTGTTTTATGCCTTGTAGGAGTGATTCCGAGCTATGTAGATGTTATGGAATGAATTCAAGTGATTAGGAGCTTTGAATTATGTGTGAAATCCCAAGGAATTAAGCCGGGATCATGTTTGGAGATCAACGGATGATAGTTTAGAACGAACGAAGAATCGAGTAGGCATATTGTATAGTGTCCAGTGAAATGCACATAACTTTTCACTCAGAACTCTGTTTGGGCTGCACAACAAATTGTTGGAAAGCTAATTCAAAGGGATACAACTTTCATGTTTCACGTGTTTTCCAATTCCCAACAGAAGAGGGTGAAAAGTGCGCGGCCGTGCACTGATTGCGCATATGAGGCAGAACAGTGTGAAAAGTGCGCGGCCAAGTGCGCGGCCGCGCACTGATCGCGCATATGGGGCAGAACAATGTGAAAAGTGCGCGGTCAAGTGCGCGGGCACACTTCCAGGTGCGCGGCTGCGCATTTCCTGTCCAAGAAAAGTGTCTTTGTTCGCATAGGAGAAGGTGTATGTGTTTGGGGCCGACCCTACTGGGTATATATACATAGAAAAGTGGTATTTTTGGGACTTTTGACATAATTTAGACCTAAGGAGGATAAGGAGAAGTTGAAGAAGGAAGGGCACAAGGAATCCATCATTCAATCCCAACTCAAGACAAGGGTTTGAATTGTTTTATGTTTTTCTTTACTTTACACTTAATTGTGATGAATTACTCCATGTCTATAGAGTAGTTCTCTTTAGGGTTTGATGGATTTGATGTATTGATATATGTTTGTGGATAATTAACTCTAGTTTTATGTATTGAATCGTTTTGGATGTTTTAACTTGCATCTTTATTCACTTGTGAATGTAATCGAGAGATGCATAACTTGTGATATTGTTGCTTTATATTTAGTTGGTTGAAGTCATTAATTCTTCTTAGTAATTGAAAGAGGCTAGTTGAATTTTTGACTAAACTGTGTTAGGAGGATAATCGAAAGAGGTTCTCCTAAAGATCAATCCACTACGAATTCTTGCATATCTTCACGCACTTAAAATTGGTTCATATTGTGAGGTTGAGACTTAATCTAGAGAGGAGCTTCTACTAAATAATTGAACTAATAACCAAGTGAATTCGAGAGACGCACTTGAACATTAGAAGTGAATTATCTAGAGTTTAGTCCCAAACATTTATCTCGCACCTATCCTATCGTCCCTATTTTCTTCCAATTGATATCCTTCTTTTCTTATTACTTGTGTTGCTTGTCACTAGTCAATAGTTTAGACTCTTAGTTAATTTTAGTTTAAATCACATAATTCTCAAATTTTTATCATCTTGGATGGAAAAAAACTGTTTAACTCCAATCCCTGTGGATACAATAATATATTTTACTATATTCGACTAGCGAGCATATTTAAGTGTGTGTTTTGCGTTCGTCAGCTTCCGAAATGCGAATTTTCCATTTGAATCAACTCCGAACTTCCCGAAATTCAATTCCGACTACGCGTACAAGTCATAATACAAGAAGTGAAAAGTTACTGAAGGCCTCAAACCTCTGAACGACGCGCTAGAGCTCAAAATGACCGGTTGGTTCGTCACATTCTCCCCCACTTAAACATATGTTCGTCCTCGAGTGTGCTAACAATTGCTCCGGAGTTGCCCCGAAATCACCGTTCAACACCTTATGCACCTACACGTGCCACCTCAACCCAGTTGAGCACATTAGCTCGAGCCAGACTGAAGATCCTCCCTTTTATTTAGTCAATAAGCCTTATAACCAAATTCCGACCTCCGAATTCTTCTACAAGTTCTAATTCTAACATACAAACACTGTACCAATCACTACACACTATACCAAAACATGATCTACAACTTTGCTGAATTAACACCATGCACCGCATGATTCACATACTCATAATAACATCCTCCGACCACAATAGCTGTAATTTCACGAATCTGATGCGCGCAATATGCCTCATAACACATTTAAGCCCCGTCCCAACTCTTGCAATACCTCCACGACAAAATAGAAGTGTAGAAACTCATAAGTACCTGCCAAAACAATAAATCATGGGGACTCTTCACCTGAAGAGCATTATTACCTCATTCTGAACCTGATAACGATATGTTCTAGTATACCCTACCTAACTCTGCACGCACTGATCTCAGGTCCAATAATCTCGTCTCACCTAGTACAGGTTGCTCGGGCTATAAGCCACCTCAAACACCGTATAAAATATTATATGACATCATCAATGTACCAACAAGCTACAACCCGAATATGACTCATAATGAAAAATGAACTCTGGAAAGGAACTACCCAGCCCGCATAATGAATGAAATGGCTAAGCCGATGTTATAGTTCCATCTCGGAGATAAGAAACAAGGCACCCAAATAAGTATAGGGAACCGTACTTAAAATCTCATTGTTGCGGCCTGCAACCCGATCCAACTATGACACTATTGCAGTGTGCAACCCGATCCAAACATGACACCATTGCGGCCTGTAACCCGATCCGAATATGACATTGTTGCAGCATGCAACCCGATCCACACAACATACCCGTGAAAGTGTGCCACCCAATCCAACAATATATCTGTGGCGGCGTTCCACCTGATACACACTACAATCAATAAGGAAACACACATCAAGCCGTAATGCTTATACTTACGAATGCTCGAATATCGACTACAAGCATACCAAGTACATAATACAAGGAGACGGATAACGCCATATGCTACAAAAACCCAAGCATGACTAAGGTGCAATAAATGACCTGCATCTTGAGATCCACTATGCTCATATAACACCACAAACTATGCGAGATCACAACACATAGGCGAACAGTCAAGTCGTCTCACAACCCATCTATAACAATAGAGTATTACATGGAATAACTAATGACGGGAATAACATCCAATGCCCGAAGACTCCTCCATAAGCAATTCTATCATAAATGAACACATCTAACTTGACGTAGAGCAAACATTCACATTAGACCCACCAACAGACCTTAAACCGATTTTGGCCGTACCATACTGGGTCAATAACCTTTCAAGGATCCACAATGGCCCTATTCCCGAAACACAAGAGCAACCGTCCAACCCAAAAAAAAAACTCCTACGGTCCACAACCAAATGACTAGAGCGCCTTTCAGGCATAAACTTTCACATTAGTAATAGTGCCAGAATCTCTATACTTGGTTTCAATCCTTAGAAATAAAGTGACTAACATGTAACACTTATACAAATCTCCCCACGGGATACACTCTCACGACCTTCCGCACCAGGTAGCAAGTCTGCACATCCATACCACCAACCGTACTAATCCTGTAAAGCAAATCAAGAATCAGCAAATCAATACATAAAGCCTCTTACACAGGACACCGTTCTCAGGAGACACTAAAGAAAATACCAGCTTACTATGAACATCAAAATTCTTCCCTGCTCATCCGAGTTCGTGACATTCTTGTCAACACTGAACCGCAACGTTGATCCTACACTTTCAATTCCCATGCCGCTTACGGCACCTATCATGACGCTATGCGAGAGTACAAGAATTTGCTAGAACCCTTTCACTTCACTCATTTTAGAAGAATCATTGCAACACGCAGCTGAATTCCCATAACCGTAGAAAATACAAACCTCAAGTTCTGGTCTAAACCGCTATAATTCTTCTGGGATCCATTTACACATAAGAAGGACACTGGAATCAGATATATCTCAAATCAATCAAATTATGGTGGCTGTCAAGCCCGCATGTACAACCACAAACCACCAGTATAACTTAACACGCCGAAGGAACTGATTATTGCCACAATTATGCTGATTCAAACCATTATTAACCGACCCAACTTCTTCCAATTTACTCTTGACTTGCCTTAGAAATAATAATAGCTCCATTCAAAAATATAACGAACTCAATCAGCACACATCCCGAGTGACCCAAATCACGAGACCACATCGTCTCAGTACCCACGAACCATCTCATACCCTCCTAACACACATAATAGAACCTCCAACTGGTGCACCCATTCAGAAAGACCTTCCACGATTCCGAAACTTTTTCTCCCATTTCTCCAACACTGCCCCATAGACTCGATGATAACATAGAAAATCCCTCAAGTATTCTTCACACTCTTCTACAAAATCCTGGTCTTCAGCTGTCACGACCCAAAATCCACCTAGTCGTGATGGCACCTAACCCAAGCCATCAGGTAAGCCTATTAGAAACTATCCAATTTAATGAGATTTATTAAGAAAAGAAATGATAATACACTGCTTTTCTACAAATAATTTTCCAAGGACCGGTATAACAAGTCACAAGCTTCTAAGATTAGAATTTACAAAGCTTGTATAAAATAAATACATCATCTGTCCGAAATGTACATAAAAAGATTTTTATAAATCTAAGGATGACATGAACAAGAAGCAGCTACAATTGGAACGTATGTACATCTTCAAGTCCAGCTCCCGTTGATCACAACAACATCAACATCCAATATTTGAACTCAAGGTGCAAAACTGTAGTATGAGTACAATCGACCCTATCTGCTCAATAAGTAACAAACCTAACCTTAGGTTGAAAGTAGTGACGAGCTGGGACAAGGGTTAGAGTCCACCTCCAATAACCATCAATAGTTCATAACAATATAGTAGAGATGGGGCAAGAAATAACTCAATAAATAAATGCTCATCTTGTATAAATTTTCGGAAAATAAATGCTTCTTTTCAAGTATACAGTAAAACTCAAATCCTTTGCCGAAATCACCAAAATATGGGTACGTTTGTAAAACTATGATTTTTCCTAAAACTTTTCAACAATACTTAAGATGTTTAATTTTCAAATAGCATGAGGAAGTACATCACTATGCCTACATGTCACTATGCAGGTGAAATCATGAATGACTTAATGTCTTACAACATGAGGAAAAATGCATCTCTGTTCCTGTATGTCAAGTGTGCATGTCAAATGCAATGTATCTTAGAGATAAACTCATGTACTTACACTCTTAGAGTACACAATCTCAGTGTCTCACACTTTCCGCTCATCATGCTCAATCACTCAGTACTGTATATGGCCAATCCAGCCCAGGGAAGATCTATCCCAGAATATATACATCAACACCATTAGTCACTCAGTACTCGGTAGGGCCAATCCATCCCGTGGGGAAGATCCATCCCCATGTATAAATGATTTCGATAAGATCTATGTCCAAGGAAGATCCATCCCTTGATATAAATCAACTGCGCTCATCGGGTGTATGCAGACTCCGGAGGGGCTCGTTCAGCTAAAGCACCATAATAAGCCAGATCGAGGCATAAATCAATATAACATGCTGCGGCGTGCAACCCAATCTCATAGTATCACTCACAATCAGGCCCTCAGCCACACTCGGTCATCATTCTCTCCAGTCTCTCGAGTTCACAGTGCCATGAAGTTAGCCCAAAATGATGATATGATGTGTCAATATATAACAACAGAGACTGAGATATGATATGAAATAAATGAACATGACTGAGTATGAAATTGCAATGTAAGCAAATAACTCAACAACACTAATGACCTAAGTGGGTCCCAACATAATAAGCATGTAGCCTAGACATGGTTTCTAACATGGATCACAACTCAATAGCTCTAGTACGTAGATATTTCATGGTTACATATAAGATTAGGTAACTACACAGTACCATAGAGATAACAGAGTTACAATTCACATGGTGCACGCCCACACGCCCGTCACCTAGCGTGTGTGTCACCTCAACAGCAAATATAACACGTAATTTGGGGTTTCATACCCTCATCACCAAGTTTAGAAGTTCCACTTACCTCGAACCAGCCAAATCCAATACCAAGCAAGCCAAATGTGCGATCTCGCGCATACCGACCTCCAAATGACTCGAAACTAGCCAAAACTCAAATACATCAAATAATGCCAAAGGGAACAAACCTAATCGCTAAAGGTCGAATCTTTAATCAAAATCCTGAAATCGACAAAAAAGTCAAACCCGGGACCGAGCCTCAGAACCCGATGAAACTTACAAAATCCGATAATCCATTCAATTACGAGTCCAACCATACTAGTTTCACCCAAATTCGACTCCGAATCGATGTTCAAAACTAAAATGTTCACTCTATGAAACTTTGGACAAAACCCCCCAATTTTCTCTTTAAAATTCACAATCCAATTACCAAAAATGAAAATAGATTCACAAAATATAACCAAAACCGAGTAGAGAACACTCACCCAGGTATGTTTATAGACACGTTCGAGGACGGATATTTGTTTAAGGGGGGAGGATGTAACGACCCGACCGGTCGTTTCGAGAGTTATAGCCTTGTTCCCCCATTTTCTGCTTCTTTTGTGCTCTATAACTGTTATATGTCTTACCGAGTTGGTCGGTTCGGGTCCGGAGTGATTTCAGTGTGAATTGAGACACTTAGTCTCTTAATTGGAGGCTTAAGTTGGGAAAAGTTGACTGTATGTAGACTTATGTGTAAATGGCCTCGAATTTGAATTTTGATAGTTCCATTAGCTCCGTTAGGTGATTTTGAAGTTAGGATCACGTCCAGAATCTGATTTGGAGGTCCGTAGTAGAATTATGCTTGAATTGGTGAAAGTTGGAATTTTGGTGAATTTGACTGACAATGGAAATTTTGATTTCGGGATTGGATTTGATTTACGGGAATTTGAGTACGTTTGTGGTGTCATTTATGACTTGTGTGCAAAATTTGAGGTCAATCGGACGTGGTTTGATAAGTTTCTGCGTCGGTTGCGGAATTTGAAAGTTTAGAAGTTCTTTAGGCTTGAATCCGGGTGTAATCTGTGATTTGATGTTTTTTTGAGTGAGTCGAAGGTTCGATAAGTTCGTATTGGGTTATATGAGTAGTTGGTATGTTTGGATGAGGTCCGGGGGGCCTCGGGTTGATTTTGGGAGGTTGACGGACTTGGTTTGGAATTTGTGAAGCAGTTGAACTGTTGCTGTTGTTGCTGGTGTAATCGCACCTGCAGAGTGGGAGCCGTAGGTGTGAGCCTGCAGAAGAGGGGAAGGAGCCACAGAAGAATCCAAGGATAAGTTGATCAGAGGTTGCGGGTGCGAAGGTTATCCCGCACCTGCGTTGGTCACAGAAGCAGGAAGGTGGGCGCAGGTGCGAGTTTGAGCCGCATGTGCGAGGGGTTTTCCGCACCTGCGATAGGCGCAAATGCGGTCCTTTGATCGTAGAAGCGGAGGAATCCGGTTAAGTGATTTTCGAAGGAGCACGAATATTTCCGTAGAAGCGGCTCCGCAGGTGCGGATAAATAGCCGCGAGTGCAAAAAGTCTAGGCAGACGGTGTAAAAGTAAGAGTTCATGATTTTAGTCTTATTTCAACATTTTGGACTCGTACATAGGAGATTTTGGAGAAGATTTTCGAGGTGATTATTGAGGTAAGCTTCTTGTACTCGTTTTGGATCATAAACTTGTTTCCCCACTGATTTTTCCACCTAATTAGCAAGATTTTGAAGTTAGATTTCGTGATTAAGGGCTTGAGAATTGGAGAGCGGATTCAAGGGAATTGGATGACCAAAATGGTGTCGGATTATGATAAATTTAGTACGGTTAACCTCGTAAGTGAATGGGCTTTCAGATTTTGCGACTTTTGTCCAATTTCGAGACGTGGGCCCGTGGGGGCCGGGTTGAGTCCATTTCGGATTTTTGGGTTAGATTCATACTTTCTTTATGGAATTGATTTCTTTAGACTATATTGATTACCTCGTATTGCTTGTGGCTAGATTCGGGGAATTTGGAGACCTATTTGAGAGGCAAGGGCATTTCGGAGTAGGATTTTGCGCAGTTGAGGTAAGTAACGCTTTCAAACTTGGTTCTGAGAGTTCGAAACCCCAAAATATGTATTATATGATTGGTATTGAGGTGACGCGCATGCCAAGTGACGGGTGTGCGAGCGTGCATGATACGATCAAATTACACCTAAATAAAAGGTGTAAGGCGGTCGATGTCAAATATAATAACCCAACTAGGTTGGGGTCGAATCCCACAGGGAATAGGCGTAAAATGATTACTTGAGTATTGTGAAACTTGACTTAAATCATAATTTTATTTTGTTAGCTTAAAAAGAGTGTTGTACTTGTGTGTAGTAAAGAAGACTATTATTTTGTGAGAATGTAATTAATTTGATTAAGAAAACCAGGATTGTGTCAACTTCAATGTAATGTAATACTATCGATGTTAATATGATATATTTCTAATGGAAGGTCCTTTGATATGCAAATGATTTTTAAGTGACTACCCAATATTTCGCAATAGTCGGGTAGTATTTTCTCTTTATGATTTCCCAAATATAAAATAGTTGCAATTAAGAGTAACCAATTTATGCCAAATATAACCCACTTATTCCTAAACGATTTTATTAAACAAGGTTTAAAGCCTTGAGTTTTTTATATTCAATACTACCAAACCCTAACCCACTTTTTCAAGTAAATAAAGAGTAAAATGGAATTAGTTAATGTTTGCAACCACCAACAATAAATGAAGCATGAGAAATAAATAAATATCAACCAACCATTATATATATATATTCAATGGTAAACACCCATTAACAGTACGCCCATTTAGGATCCACAACCTTAGTATTTGAAATTAGCTACTCATGCTAAAATAAAAAAATAAAATAATAATTAAAGTCATAAGGCTTACAAGGTACAAGATTCTCTCTTCAAGAGCTTCCAAAATAATGGAGTATTCAATGCCTTCAATGTAGCCTCTTTTTCAGACAAGATGTCCCACACGAACCCTAATAAATCTATTTATAGTGGACCAAAAGTCAGGGTCAAAGTTGGACAAAAGTACCCCTACAAAACCCATCTGCGATCGCAGAATGGTCGCAGACCATGTTTGTGGTCCGAAGATATGCAAAGTTTGCCGCAGAATCACACGCCTAGTTGCCTAGCTTTCCACCACTTTTTCGTTATGCGGTACGCATAGCAATTATGTGACCGCAGAATTCATCGCAAAAGTGCTAAGCAGAATCTCAGTTGCAATTATGTGATCATTATGAGGTCCACAGAAGTGATATGCGACCGCATAATGGACCACATATTCCTCTCTTCAGGGATGAAGAACCTGCTTCAGTCTGCGGTAAGTTTGCGGTCCGCACATCACTTCTGTGATCACAGACTTGCCGCATTTCTGCCCTTTTATGGATTTTTGACTTCTTTTCTCGATTTTTGGTTCGTCAAGTCTCGTGCACTGCAAAACGCCAAAACTTCATAAGAATAAACTAAAATTTCTTTGAAAGACGAGCTAATGTCTATGTAATTAGTATCAAAAGTGCCAAAATTCTATGGCACATCAACACCCCAACTTAGACTCTTGCTTGTCCTCAAGCAACTAACACAAAATCATCCTATCCTATACTACTCTATTTATGACATATCACAAAACAGCAGTGACTGTAGATGGTTTTGACTATCAGCTAACAAGCATGTAACTTCTTTTATTTACCCTTCGTGGAAGACAATGATTATTTAACAATTCGACTAATAAACTTGTAAACTTCGAGCCTCAAGCAAAATGACAGAATGCTACCACATCTAAGTGTTCACTTGTATTCAACTTCAAGAACCTAACTTCCGCTAAATCTTGCAATTCATGCATGCTCACAACAAAGAAAATCCCCAACTCACACATATGTACAGGGGATGCAATCAAACACTCTTGCACTCAGAACGAAAGCTACATGCTACAAGTATCAGTCCATATGCTTTCCCTTATTTTAACTCGCTATTATCTCAAGAATGATTGGTTGTAGATCACCAAGGAGTTTTCACGGGTTGTAATGTAGGCTTCGGGATGGGTTGAATGAATATTTGGAAATGTAGTGGCTATACCCTCCTTGAACTCTACATAAACTTTGCTTCTTTACTACATAGCACTTATTGACCTTGAGTTACCGACATAGAACCACCTCAAAGTATTTCTTCATTTTTTTACAAGACTCCACTCCATTTCTCCTCTCATTTTGTTTTACAATTGCTTTTCTTTTTGGATCTTGAGTATCTTCATATATATAAATTTGAGGTTTTTGTTGTTTTTCTCTTTTGTATTTTTCTACTACACACAGTAGTCAAGCTTACTAATTTCCACTTTATACCGTCACCCCCAACTTACCTTTTTATAGCCTCATTCTTAATCGTTCAAGGAAGGACGGGTTCAAAAGAAGGAATTATTTCACAAGGGGTAAAGGTTTGTAATGTGGTAACCAAATAAAAGGTTAAAGGCTCAACGGGGTTAACTAGGGTAATTGATGTATCGGGGAGGTCAATTTGGTTAAAGTTAGCTAGCAGTCATAAAGATAGCCTCAAATTATTCCAGCACCCAATCATTATCCTGAGGGTTGCACTAAGAAACCAACTGAGCAAGTTCTAGACATCATAAGTTAAGAATATGTATTACTTATACAAATCCTTACTCAGTCACAACGTATGAACTTTTCGACTCAGCATAGTTTCATCTCTCAAGTGAATGCAAGGCAACTCAAAGCTTCATCACATGATATTTAAGATTCTGTGTAAGCATAAAGTCAAAGAGCAAGCTCAAGTTCACAAGAATGACTAACCATTTTTTTTCGTTATATACAAAACTAGAAGAGTACAATTTATTCAACAAAAAATCATTACATGCTTGAAGCTAGAACAATCAACACCAAACAAGACAAAACATTGTGTGCTACTGCCATAGTTCTACTATTACACCCTTGGAAAAGAACCCGGCGAAGAAAAACCAAGGGGAAATCATTGCTAACTACCAATCTACACTATTACAGTGAAGAGTTTGTGTAAAATTTTCACACAAAACATTTGACTACCCCACCCCCAACCAAAAAGCATGCATTGTCCCTAATGCACAGAGAATGTAAAAGCAATGTTTATAGGCTTCCTAGGGTGCACTAGGCGCTAGGAGGGGTTGAAGTCAACTGCTAGCATTGTGGAAGCAACAGGTGGAACCTCGGACTGTGTGGTGGTCTCTTAGGCTGGACAGGAAGCTCCACCTGCTATGAGGTCGGGTCTGGGACCTGGGACCTGCTAGCCTCTCCCAGTGATGGCTGTGTGGTCGATGGATTTGCCTTGGCGACCATGTACACAATAGAGTGTGCAATTTATGTCTGGATGTTTGCTTCCTCTTCATCCTGTGCATCTGTAGAAATAGCAATTTGCTTGCCTCCGTTGTCTTGTTGATCCTCAGTCTCCTCAACCAATGCATCCTCATCGGTATCCTCTTCGGCAGTATCTCCCTCAACTGACTCCCCCTCCAACTCTCTGGATCACTTCTCTGAAGGAGTGTCACTGTGTGCAATGGAATCTGGAGCCTTTGAAGTCTCAGTACCCTGGGCCTCCGGAGCTGTCACAAAGTTTGTGAAATCCAAGTCCAAGATCGGAATATGGAAGGTGCCAGTACCCCGCTGACCTTCCTCCGGGAGAAGGGAGGTCAAGTCAAACTCCAAATTCTGCATCTTGTGCATTTCTGGTTTTAACCCAACGACATCCTTCTGGAGCTGTGGCATATCATCAACTTCGCCTCTCTCGACCCTCTCAAGTCGCAGTTTAAAGTGCTTGAGGCGATCTTTATAGGATTGATTTTGTTGTTGAAGAACGCTCACTAAGGCTTGGATAGGAGCGAGCGCTTGCCGGATAGAAGCTACGAGTTCCTTTGTCAGTCTGTCTACCTTGGCATTGGAATGTTGGGCTAGTAGACCCATCTTTGATAGAGCTGGTATGGCAGCAGGTGGCTGTGCAGTGGTTGGCTTAGGAGTGGTTGTGGAGGTGGCTGGTGCGGAAGGAGTGTCAGACAGTGAGGGAGCATCAAGTGCTACTGGGTCTGATGGAGGGGGAGTGAAGTCTCTAGTGGGTTTTCCATCACCTTGTCTGCTATATCACTTATCCGAGTGATGTCAATATCTTGGAGAGCCTTCTCAATGCGATCATGTTTTGGAATATGAGGCACTTCCACAGTTTTACACAAAGCAGTGATCAACACATGAAGGGAAGTGATTTTTATTTTTGGTTCGCTCTGATCCCAATATCCCTGAATATAATCTCTACCAAATAAACTTTTATGCCCGTTATTATGCATGCAATGAGGGTTTAATTTTCGATGTTTATGTCAGTTTCATTTCTTGTAGGCATCAGATGGGAGCAGACAAAACTGAGCCAACTTCGACCCTCCTAGGTGAGATCCCGCTTGTAAATCTTTTGGCGCGGAGCTATGCAGGAGGGGATACCCTTGGCTATGGAGGAAGAAACCCAAGCATGATGGTATTCCTTATTGGCAAGTTTGGAATGATACTCAGTCGTTCTTGACGACCAATCCTCAAAATATATGTCATTGATGGTTGCGGCATTACAGAGTACTTGGACCCCTCTAACTTGGACAGATTGTAAGAATACCCTGTTCTTCTTTTGCTCAGCATTCCTGGAGGCAGCATAAGAAGCATAGAACTCCCTCACAAGTGTCTCATTATACTCATCTGGGACTTCAGGTGAAGAACTCCCATTACCTCCTCTTAATGTTCTCAGTCATGTGAGGGTACTACTTTTTTAGACTGTTTAAGCCTAGCTTCTTCTCTTCAAGAATATTTCTCTTTACTAAACCATCTCTGTACAGGGTCCACGAGCCTGCAACCTAAAATCTAAGATCTTCCCCACTCTTCCGGCGTGTTTCAGCATGTAGGTCAACGGATGGCATGAGATCGGTCTGTGCCTCCTCCTCTTCAGACTGGGAGGGGTGCTCAGAAGTGCTTCGGGTTGTTTCAGGCCTTGGTTGTTTGGATTGTTGTGGTTGTTGGATCAGGGTGGCAGCCCATCTCTTTCCTCGAGCGGGAGGTTATCGCACTACAAGAGACTTCTTTGGTGCCATTCCTGTCAATGAAATAGTAGGTGAGTGGTTGATAACGCATGGGAATTATATTGAGATAGTATGAAGGAATCAAGAAGCTTTTGCAATGAGTTATGCGATCGTATATCAACCATGCGAACCGCAAACCCATCGCATAACTAAAGCACTCAGGAACCAAAAAAAGTTTACGATCTCAAAAGGGCCCGCAGAACAAGTTATGCAACCGCAGAGTGCTTGCGTTTCTGCTCACTAGATAGGCAATTTATCTGTCCCAATTTGCGGCAATTTTGCGGTCCACGAATTGAGTCTGCGATCGTAAACTCAACCGCGGAGTTTCTTCTCAACAGGCCACCTAGGGAACCAATTTGCGACAACTCTGCGGACCGCAAAGACTGTTTTCCTCAGTCAAAAAGAGTCAATCCATTCGCGCACAGAGTTCCTAACACCCAAATTGATAAATTACCCACCTATGACCTGGAAAAATTTCCCAACCCCTTGCTCCTTACTCCTAGCATGTGTATTAAGTCTCTCAACTCAGTTTACCCCTAGCATTAGTGTGCCCAAAACAATACTTTTTGTAGTTAATTGGGCACACATTGATTCCCACAACAAAGGATTGAGAAGAAGGGGAAAGAAGGGGGTGCAAGCACATGATATTATTCAACATAATTAAGAAAGAGAGGGTGGAAAATTACATACCAGATATCTGAGAAATTGATGAATTCGGTCTGAGATGTGAACCAGGTGAGTTCTCTATGCAAGTCCGATCTTTTTGCGATTTTGTGTGTTTAATCCAATGTTTTTGGATTTTTCTTGTTCTTCTCCTTTTTTTTGTGTTTTTGATTTTGTTTGTGTTGGGCGGTGATTGTGTGTGAGTGAGAGTGAGGGTGTGCGACTGATATACGAAAGGGTTAGGGTTTAATACCTGTGAGCTTTGGAGGACAAGTGGATCGCATGACACATTATGTGGTTGCATATATGTTATGCGATGGGTTAATGACTGGGTCGCTCAACTTCACTTTGTGAAGCATTCTGCGGTCGCATAGTTGTTATGAAGGCCTTATAAATTGAAATCTCACTGTAGTCTTGAGGACCAATCTTGCATTTGTTTCTGGCTGTGTCTGCGACCACTATGCGGTCCGCAAAGTCATTATGCGACCGCATAGTTGCCGCTGACCACGGGTCCTTCTTTTCTTCATTTACCTCAGTTCTTACACCATGTTCATTGTTTTTGAGCTACCTGCATTTTAACACACACGTCAAATGCTCAACACTAACAACTAAACCTACAGAAATTAAAATCTAACAAAAGAATGCTACCACACATGGGTTTCCTCCCAAGAAGCACTTGATTTAACGTCGCGACATGACGATGTTCACCTCGTTTGGGCTAATCAGTGGTGGGGGCTAGTGTAAGGCTATCCTTGAGAGAAATTTTTTCTACCAAGTGCCTTTCTCCTGTGGTACCGAGGTAATGCTTGACCCGTTCGCCATTTACTTTGAAAGTTCGAGTCCTATCCTCCTACTCCAATTCAATAGAACCATAGGGGGACAGATTCACAACTTTGGACGGGTCATACCATTCACAACCAATTCACCGGATTGAATTCCCGCTTCAAAATCTTCTTGTCATGAACCAACTCCATTCTCTCTTCCATCTCATTGAGTTGTGTCATTCTTAGGTTAGCAGCTTCGGCCCAATCAAGATTCAACATTTTCAATGCCCATACGACTTTGTGTTCAAGCTCTACTGGCAAGTGACACGCCTTACCAAAAACCAACCGGTACACTGAGGTGCCAATGTGAGTCTTAAATGTTGTGTGATATGACCACAACGCATCATCTAGCTTCTTGACCAGTCAGTCCTATTTGCATTAACAGTTTTTGCTAGGATGTTCTTGATCTCTCTATTGGAAACTTCAACCTGACCGCTGGACTGAGGATTATAAGGTGTGTCCAACTTGTGCTTGGCACCATACTTTTTGATCAGCCCGGTGAAGGCCTTGTTGAAATAGTGAGAACCACCATTACTAAGGATGGCCCTGGGGGTACCAAACCGCGTAAATATGTTCTTCTTCAAGAATGCGGTCACACTCCCTGCCTCACTGTTGGGCAAGGAGATTTCCTCGACCCATTTGGAGACGTAGTCCACAGCCACCAAGATATATTCCAAGCCATAAGAGCTCACGAAGGGACCCATGAAGTCTATCCCCCACACATCAAAGATCTCGACCTCCATCACAAAGTTTATAGGCATCTCATGTCTTTTAGAAATTGACCCTTGTCTTTGACATTGATCACATGCCTTGACCATTTGATTTGCGTCTTGGTAGATCGATGGCCAATAGTAGCCACATTCAATCACTTTTGTCGCCGTCTAGTTTCCTCCATGATGGCCCCAACCGGGGAGTCATGGCATGCCTTGAGAACTGGCATTACCTCATCTTCCGGAACACACCGCCGAATGATGTTGTTGGCGCAAATACGGAACAAAAATGGTTCCTCCCAATAGTATTGCCTACACTCCCGCAAGAACTTCTTCTTCTAATATGCTTCCTATTCATCGAGAACAAGGTCACTAACCAAAAAGTTGGCGATGTCGGCATACCGAGGAGCAAATGTGCTAGACAATGCCAATATGTGCTCATCTGGAAAGGCATCATTAATTTCAAGGTCTTCTTTTGGTCTCCCTGCCTTTTCAAGCCTAGATAGGTTATCCGCAACTTGATTTTCTGTCTCTTTCCGATCCTTGACTTCAAAGTCAAACTCTTGCAACAAAAGGACCCACCTAATCAATCTTGGTTTAGCATCTTTCTTCTCCATAAGATAGCGGAGAGCAGCATGATCGGTGTAAACTATCACTTTGGACCCCAACAAAAAGGCTTGGAATTTTTCAAAATCATATACAATGGAAAGCAATTCTTGCTCAGTCATAGTGTAATTCGTTTGAGTGCCATTGAGTGTCTTGCTTGCATAGTAGACATTAGGAAGGATTTTTTTATGTCGTTGACCAAGTACCTCCCCAATAGCTACACCACTGGCGTCACACATGAGTTCAAATGGAAGGGACCAATCAGGTTTTACAATAATAGGTGTCGTGGTGAGCTTTTCTTTCAATTCCTCAAAAGCTTTGAGACACTTATCGTCAAATACAAACTTTGCATATTTTTCAAAGGGCTTGCACATGGGATTTGCAATTTTGGAGAAGTCCTTGATAAAATGCCTATAGAAGCTGGCGTGCCCCAAAAAGCTTCGGAACCTTTTACTGAAGTGGGTGGAGGAAGCTTGGAAATGATTTGGATCTTTTCCTGGTCAACATTAATGCCTTGTTTGGAAATTTTGTGGCCCAAAACAATGCCCTCGTCCACCATGAAGTTGCATTTTTCCCAGTTTAGCACAAGGTTTGTTTCTTCACATCTTTTGAGAACTTGTCTAAGGTTGTCAAGGAAATGCTCAAATGTGTCACCCTCTACTGAGAAGTCATCCATAAACACCTCTAGGAAATCTTCCACCATGTCCGAGAAGATTGACGTCATGCACTGGTTAAAAGTAGCCAGGGCATTGCATAGCCCAAATGGAATACTACTAAAGGAAAAATTCCCATATGGGCATGTGAATGTTTTATTCTCTTGATCATTAAAGGCGGTGTTAATTTGGTTATAGCCGTAATACCCATCCAAGAAGCAATAGAATGACCTTCCCGCTAGCCGATCAAGCATTTGACCAATAAAAGGCATAGGGAAATGGTCTTTGCAACTAGCACTGTTGAGCTTCCGGTAATCCATGCAAAATCTCCACTCGGTCATTGTTCTCGTTGGGATGAGCTTATTTTTGTTGGTTTGAATCACGATCATGCCTCCTTTATTTGACACACATTGCACCGGATTCACCCAAGAACTATCTCCAATGGGATAGACTGCCCCGACATCTAACCATTTGATGATGTCTTTCTTCACCACCTCTTGCATGGAAGGGTTTAACCTGCTTTGATGCTCCACGCTAGGTTTTCTCTCTTGATCCAATTGTATCTTGTGCTCACAAATACCGGCAAGAATCCCTCAAATGTTCTCTATTGTCCACCCAATGGCCTGTCTGTGCTCCCTCAAGACATTAAACAAGTGATCTACCTACACATCATTCAACAAATAAGAAATGATTGCCGGTAGAGTGTCATTAGAGCTAATAGATTTATACCTTAAGTGAGGTGGAAGTGGCTTGAGCTCAAGTTGTGGCGGCTCGATAATTGAAGTCTTGGCGGGAGGAGTGGCTCTATTCTCTAAGTCATAGAAAGTTTCTTTGGTGCATAAGTGTAGGACCCAAGTCCTTCCAATGCTTTCACGGATTCCGTGTACCCCTCCATGTTTTCACCATCAAAATTCACCAAAATAACCGCCAATGCCTCACCAAGTCATTATTCTTCCATATTCATCTCGATTGCGTCTTCTACCTCATCAACAACATCAATAATTGATATGCTTTCATATGCATGAGGAAACTTCATACCCTTACTCGCTTGAAAGGTAACCTCTTCGTCATTAACTCAGAACTTGATCTCATTTCGTTCCAAATCCATAAGTGCTCTTCCGGTAGCAAAGAATGGTCTCCCCAAGATGATAGGGATTTCTTTATCAACAGCACAATCAAGGATCACAAGTTCAGCGGGAAGGAGGAACTTTCCCACTTTCAAAAGAACATCATCAACAATCCCCATCGGTCTCTTGATTGAACAATCGGCCATTTTCAACCTCATACTTATAGGCCTCGGCATACCTAACCCCACCTGCTTGTAAATAGCAAGAGGAATTAAGTTGATACTAGCCCCATTATCACAAAGAGCTCTTGCAAAATTGCACAACCCAATAGTGCATGGAATCGTAAAAGCTCCCGGGTCTTCTTTCTTTTGCACGGTACTAGTTGCCATGATGGAACTAACCTGGTGAGTCACATTCACCACTTCATTCTTGGTGGTTTTCTTCTTGGTGATCAAGTCCTTCAAGTATTTAGCAGAACCCGACATCTCTTGAAATGCTTCCACAAATGGAATGTTCACCCATAATTGCTTGAGAATGTCATAGAATTTCTCGAGTTTGCTATCATCAACTCTCCTAGAAAGTCTTTGAGGGAAAGGAGGGGGAGGTCTAGGAATTGGTGCTAGAGCTTTTGGTGCCTCTTTTACCTTTTCCTTGACCTCTTCACGGTTCACTTCTTGAACTTTCACTTTCTTTGGGAGTTTTTCAACTTCAACAACAATTGGCACCTCAACTTGTGCCTCAACCTCTTGTTCAGGATCTTCCACCTAAACAATTTGTTCATTCTCCCCTTGAAGTATTTTCCTGCTACAAGTTGTGATTTCCATACAATGAGCAGTTGGACCACTCCCATTACCTTTCGGGTTTTCTGTTGTGTCGCTTGTGAGTGTTCCCTTTAGCTTCGGATTTTGCTCTCTTGATAGATCTATCATCAGCATTTCTAGCTTTTGTATGGATGCGGTGTGTGATCCCACAAGTTCGGCCATGTTCTTCATTGACGTGTCGTTTCTTTCTTGATTTTGCAATAATTTTTCAAGCATGTCCTCCAATATGGACTCACTTAAAGAACTTTCCTTCCAATGTGAAGAGTTAGAGTATTTCCCCTTTGGTGGAACATATGGGTTTGAACTCCGATGTGAATAGTTGTTGTTGTTGTTACTCCAATTACCTTAACGTGAACCACCTTGATCATTTCACCACTGTTGATGGCCTTTCCCGTGTGAGTTAGACCTCCATTAGTGTTGTTGTCCGGGACCTTGGTAGGGTTGTCTTTGGTACCTTGAGAGTTGTTGACATAATTTGCTTCCTCGCAATCTTCATTTGACAAGGGTTGCACATCGTCCACAACATTAACCTTTTTTGTTTGGCTTTCATTGAACATATTGGTCAACACATTGATGTTGATGGAAAGCCCGAAAATTACTTGATCTCTCTCTTGGTTATCCTTAATCATGTTGGTCAAGGAGGGAGTACCATATGCTATTCTACCTGTAGTGTCTTCCGAGTGCCAAGCTTGGTTATGTTCTGCCATCTTGTCAAGAATTTGTGTGACCCTTGTAAATTTTTATCCATAAAAGATCCATCCGCTGCAATTTTGGATATGGATTGGTTCAAAGGATACAAGCCGATGTAAAACTTCTCCAACAAGATATTATCCGGAAAACCATGATTTGGCAACCTCACTAGATATAGCATGAATCGATCCCATGCCTCATGTAGGTGTTCCCCCGGTAGTTGCTTGAAGAAGAAATATTTTATCCCAGAGGTCGGACTTCTTGCTTTGCGGGAATCATTTAGCTAGGAAAGATCGGAAGAGTTCAAGCCAAGAGTGAATGGAATTAGGTGGTAGATTTTGGAACCATTTCCTTGCCTCTCTAGCTAGTGAGTACTTGAATACCCCTAGTCTTAGGGAATCATATGAAAGGTTGTTCCGCTTGTGCATTTCACGCACACCCAAGAAGTTTCTAAGATGTTGTGTAAGATCATCATCGGTGGAATTTATGAAAAACCCCTCTTCTTTAAGCATTAGGATTAAACCGTGTTCCACCTTAAAGGTGGCAGCATCAACTCTTGGAGGGACAATGGCATTTGTATCCTCAATGTACTCATCTATATCTGAAAAAGGGTTCTCTTCTTCTTCATACTCGACCATGTTTACCTAGAAACACCAAGAAAATCAAGCAAAGTGTGATGGAATAGAAAAAGACGTAAAGTAAAGCACACACTAAATAGTAATTTCAAAACCGTACTCCCCAGTAATGACGCCAAAATTTGATACGCTCAAATTACACGTAAATAAATGGTGTAAGGCGGTCGATGTCATATATAATAACCCAAATAGGTTGGGGTTGAATCCCGCAGAGAATAGTCATGAAAAGATTACTTGAGTGGTGTGAAACTTGACTTAAATCATAATTCTATTCCGTTAGCTTAAAAAGAGTGTTGTACTTGTGTGTAGCAAAGAAGACTATTGTTTTGTGAGAATGTAATTAATTTGATTAAGGAAACCAAGGTTGTATCCCCTTCAATGGAATGTAATGCTATCGGTGTTAATATGATATATTTCTAATGGAAGGTCCTTTGATATGCAAATGGTTTCTAAGTGACCACCCAATATTTCCCAATAGTCGGGTAGTATTTTCTCTTTATGATTTTCCAAAATATAAAAGAGTTGCAATTAAGAGTAACCAATTTATGCCAAATAGAATCCACTTATTTCTAAGTGATTCTATTGAACAAGGTTTAAAGCCTTGAGTTTTTGATATTCAATTCTACCAAATCGTAACCTACTTTTCCAAGTAAAGAAAGAGTAAAATGGAATTAGTTAATGTTTGCAACCACCTACAATAAATGAAGTATGAGAAATGAATAAATATCAACCAACCATTATATATATTCAATGGTAAAAACCCATTAACATTACATCCACAACCTTAGTATTTAAAACTAGCTACTCATACTAAAATACAAAGATAAAAAAATAATTAAAGTCATAAGGCTTACAAAGGTACAAGATTCTCTCTTCAAAAGCTTCCAAAGTAATGGAGTATTCAATTCCTTCAATGTAGCCTCTTTTTCATACAAGATGTCCCACAAAATCCTAATAAATCTATTTATAGTGGACCAAAAGTCGGGGTCAAAGTTGGAAAAAATACCGATGCAGAACCCATCTGCGACCGCAGAATGTTCGCAGACCATGTATACATTCTGCAGATTTGCAAAGTTTTCCGTAGAATAACACACCCAGTTGCCCAGCTTTCCACCACATTTCCATTATGCGGTCCGAAAAGCGATTATGCGACCGCAGACTTCATCGTTAAAGTGCTAAGCAGAACCTCCAATTGCAATTGTGCGGTCATTATACCGTCTACAGAATTTTTATGCAACCGCATAATGGACTGCGTATTATTCTCTTCAGTGGCTGAAAAACCAGCTTCAGTCTGCGGTAGGTTTGCGGTCTGCACATCACTTGTGCGGTCGCAGACTTGCCGCATTTCTGCCTTTTTATGGATTTTTGACTTCTTTTCCCAATTTTTGGTTCTTCAAGTCTCGTGAACTACAAAACACCAAACTTTATAAGAATTAACTAAAAATGCTTTGAAATATGAGCTAAAGTCTATGTAATTAGTATCAAAAGTGCTGAAATTCTACTGCACTTCAGTGCACCGTGATAGTTGTGGCCTGTTGATTCCATGGCATTGTGTAGTGATAATATCTTGCTGATATCCGTGTTTTTATCATGTGATAAATTAATTGAGATGTCAATCATTCTAGATATCATGTCTAGGCTTTATGCAGGTACCGTTGAGACCCATAGTGGTCGTTTATTGCTGTCACTTTACTGCTTTTACTGATATTTCGTACTCAGTCATATACATGCATTTCATGTCATATACCATTTTAGTTATTATCTATTGATTCATCGTATTACCGTGTTGGGATAGTTTCATGATGTTTTGGGCCCGTGAGTGAGACTAGAGAGATTGATGACTGAGTGGGGCCGAGAGTCGATTGTGAGTGACAGATAGGGGATCGGGTTACATGCTGCAGCGATTATATTGATGTTATGATAGATCTTGGGTTGTAGGATCCCTTCCGGAGTCTGTAACACACCCCCATTACGCGCGGTTGATATTATTGAGGGATGGATCTTTCCTGGACATGGATCTTGTCCAAAGTATTTGATACCTGGAGATGGATCTTCTCTTGTTGCACAGACATAACTTTGAACAACACGATCAGAATACCTGGATCTGCACAAAAACACATAGCATGAGTATGCCACAATGGTACCCAATAAGTATCAATCCTAATCTCGGTGGAGTAGTGACGAGGCTAGGTCAAGACACCTACTACACATAGAAACCTGTTCAAGATATACATAAGCTAACAATGGGAAGAACATCAATGTAATACCAGCGACAAAAAGATTATTGATTTACAACCAACAATGAAGTAATAGAAACACAAATGGCAGCAAGTAGTAGACGAGTAATAAAGAAACAACATAATCAGACACCGATGAGATGTAAATGAACTCAAATAAGGAAACAAAATGGATGACAACTAAAATAATTTAATCGCTCCCAACGCATGGACTTACAACAAGAATTACCCCGAGGCACACACATATGGCACCTCGTGCCCCACAATAACAATCACCTTCGCACGGTAAAGTCCACGTGCTATCATGTACTTTGCAACCGTGATAAACATTAATTTAGATGAGCGAAAGATATATTTAGACATCATAAAACATAATAACAATCTTGAATAAAATAAGGTGTCAAAGGAAATAATGAGTTTATTTTAGAAATCAAGTAACATAAAATAATATACAATTTGTACGAAACAGAGTATAAGATGAAAACTAAAATCAATAAATATGAGAAAAAATATTATTTTTAAACAAAGCAAAACATAAGTTAAATTTACGAATTAAATATAGAATTTGTTAAAGAAAAATATGATAACAATTTTAAGTAAGGTAAACATCTAACAGGGTGATAAGTATAATTTGAGAACCCAATTATAGTAAAAGTGAGATAACCATTTAAAATAATAAGGCACCGAGTGAGATAATGAGTACTATCTTAAGAGGCACATAAATAAACATGTTTATAATTCTTTTATCTAAACCATTATGTTACTAACAACTCAACCAAATATGGTATAGTGACTCCACGCAGTTAAATTCACATTGACAATCAATTCACCAAGATATAAGGGAGGCACCGATTGATATGTTAAAGCAACACAAAAAATCACGTAGAATGCATGACCCAAACAAGAAACCACAATCATTTCAACACCAAGATAGCAACGAATAACCAAACACAATCAAAACGCGGATCAATGATTGAAGGAATAACAATGACTGTTCAAACCAACAAGTTTTTCCAACATGGAATTTACAATGGAAATCACAACGGAGTACCGCCTCGTATTCACATTTCACAATTTCAATCACTTCCTTATATCACCGCATGAGCCTTACATTTAGTTTTGAAAATCATTTTTTCGGAAATAGCTACACACTTTTTATCCCACCTTATCTCACTACGTGGATTCAAGTAGTTCCCCTACTAGCAACACGCGTATCAAGTCCAACTTATCTCACCGAATGCGTATCAACCCCTAGCCGTATATCACCGCATGCGTATCAATATCACAACTCGCACCACAAGTGCCAATATGCTACTACTTTCTACCATGTCAATAACGTAATTTTTCCACAACAAATAGCCCATGGCTCAACCACAAAGTGTACAAGAATTTCAACAATAATAAAATGATGCTCAACAAGGAAAAGTATCTCAATAATTAACAACTTCATCTCAAAGTGATAATGGCTGTCGTGCCCCTTTTCATCGCGAAATCGGTTTTCGACATGTGACAAATCTTTTACATGGGTATTAAAAGATAAGATTCACCATCTAACAATTTTAAGGTGCATCGGGGAATCTATTTGCAAATGACTCTGATTTGACTGGTCAACATCACCAAAGATCGGGTAAGGGATAAAATTACCTCAAAGAGAAGGTGTTAGGCACTCTTCGGGGTCCACAATTGTGGGTCCCAGCAAAACTTAGAACTATGTGGATTATAATTATACCAGGTGATCAAATAAACAAAGGTCGGGAAAGTTCATTATAACACAATTGGTACAAATCTTTAAGAACAACAAGATAAAATACAACGTTTGTATAACCAAATTTAATAAATAAAAAGGGGGGGGGGGTCCTAAGTTTTTTAGCCTAAAGGATCACCCCTTGCAACATAAATAATACTTCACAACTTCTTTTAGACAGGAATTGCACATATTATTCAGTGGGCACAGACTATCATCTCCTGCTACCCAATTACAATGTTTAAAGTTGTTTACCTAGAGGCGCTCTAATTCATATCTAAGTCGTACACTATGGGTGCACTACGCGTGCCATGCCTATGGTCCAGGAGGCATTGAACCTCTATTTGGGTGGTTCTAGACTTTACTTAGGTTGCTCAAAATGGTAAAACTAGCCGACATTCAAAACAAGTAAGACTTCATGTAAAGACAAATAAAGGCCCAAGTTTGCCTCCACATATAAACACAAATGCACGCGGGGAGTTTAGGAAGTGCATAGTTTCAAAATTAAGACTTAAAGTCCTATAGGCATGGTTTCTAAGTGATTCTGAATTTCAGCATCGTATATGCAACATTTTTTCTCTTAATGGCTTAGGCGAGGAGGAGGTAAACTATGTGCAAGATTAGAACTATTAGCTCTGATTTTATAAATATGCGTCTTAGGAAGGTGACATTGTCCTATAGGTATGATTTCTAGTAGTGGTGTAGCTAAGAAATGAAAAAATTATTTTTTTGAGAGTCAGCATTAACAATGTTGATCTCATAAACCATTTTAAGCGAGTGACGATACCCTATAGGCGGGATTTCTAACGATTGACATTTGAATCTGATTTTAAAATACTTAGGCCCTATAGGCATGTTTTCTAGGCGAGTAGTATAGTAGCAATAACAATAGCAAATTAGTCAACTAAGGTCCTATAGGCATGATTTCTAGATGGGCATTAGTAATAGGCATGCTGTCTAGTAACACATAACAGTAGATATGGGGAACAAATAAAGTACTTAAGCTTATGCTTTGATAGTAAACAGGTTGAGTGAGTGTGTGATTACTATAGGCATGGTTTCTACTAGTGTGCAGCACATGAGAGTCAAAATAACAAGTAGAGCACATAAGTCCTATAGGCATGTTTTCTACCCATTGTGCGAGAATTAAAATAACCTACCCCTTTTTATTAATCACCATGTATGTTCAATTACAAGATTATTGCAGACCCGAAATTAAATCTGAAGAATTACATAAGCAGACTACTATAGGCCCGAAGATAGGCCCAGTATATACAACCCAGTATTTTCCAGGCCTTCGACAGCTCCGGTGGACTCGAATTTCAAACTCATAAGATTAGTCTAGTAGGTCTGGATCCAACAACCAAACCCAGCATCACATAGAACCAAATACCAAGCCCAAATGAAGGACATGGTCACACAAGAAAAGACTATGTGTTTAACAAATTGAACAAAGTAGAAAGTCTGCATACTTATTTTCCAGAACTATAAAGCATAAGCAAATTCATGGCATGTTGGCAGGACACACATGTTTACCTTGAAAATGGTAATTACAATTATATTTGATTATGTGGTTATAAAAATATGTGGTCTACTTTAATACTATTTGATTAAGTAGTAGATACTAAATGTGAAGCAAGAAAACGAAACAAGAACAAAAGGAAACAAGATTATGCAAACCCAATAGCGGAGAGATCGGTCTCGAGGGTGGTCGGTAAGGGCATCGATGTCGAGCTTTAGAATCTTGACAGTGGGATATTGATAACGATATAACAGCGCTGTAGGCCTTAATATTGGACTATTTATGATCGATAAAAAGTAATAAATGAAGAATAACTCAAGAACACAATAAATTAATGGAGCAATTGTAGAGAATGTTTCTAGTTAAAGAGAAGCGGATGTTTTGTTCTTGTATATTGAGTATCATGTGTGTTACAAAGTGACAAGGATCCCCTTTATATATGAGGTGGAATCCCAACATAGTACATGTGTAATAAATGCAAAGAGATATGGATGGTACAACCATTTAATGCCACAGTACGAGCTTGTACTATTTTGTATATTTTGTCAGCTTTAACCACGTGCCCCTCGGACGTCTCCCGCCTTTCTATGCCGATCTTTGGTTTTCACTTCCTCAAGGTCGAGGGCCTTCTATATGACCCCTCGATTCCAAAACTCAAACCTTCGAGCCTTCTGAGCGTCGTAGTGAGCGTAAAATCGGTCTCTCTGCTTGGGCTGGCGACTTGGGATCTTACGCTTTAGGGCCTTAGGAGCTTAGGTTAACTATTTTGGGCTCAGTCTCCGAGTCAGATTTGACTTTATCTCATCGTCCCTTTGGTTTTTAAATTGGCTATAGGGCGCTTTTGGTCGGTACGACCTGTAACTGGTTACTCGGACTCTTACGCTTTAGGTCGGTATGACCTTTAGTGTAGCTGGCGACTTAGGCTCTTACGCTTTAGGTTGGTACGACCTTTAATGTAGTTGGCGATTTGGGCTCTTACACTCTAGGTCGGTACGACCTTTAATGTAGCTGGCGACTTGGGCTCTTACGCTTTAGGTCGGTACGACCTTTAACCTGTTATTTTCGAAGTAATTTAGAGGCCTGTGATTTTATGGCGACAGTCGGACGTCTCTGAGTCGCTTTTGGTTTGGCTAGAGCCTTATGACGGTGGTCATTTGTATTTGGCCTTAGCCTTTTAGTCCTCGAGTGAGATAGCCTTGGCGTCTATATCGAGGGTATGCCTTTTTTAGGGCTCTTATAAGTTCGATATATAGACTTTACTTTGGTATCGAGATTATGCCTTTTTAAGGTCTTATAAATTTGTACATGCCTTGCTTGAGGTCTTACAGTTTTGGTGTTGCCTCATGGAGGGCTTATGAGTTTTAAGTTTCCAGCCCTGAGGTCTTATGGCTCTGAGTCGACTGTCAAGGACAGTGCATGAGCCAGAGTTTGGTATTTCCTCATGGAGGGCTTATGTTGTTTTGTTTTTCCTCGTGGATGTCTTATGATTTCGAAGTTGCAGGCCCTGAGGTCTTAAGGCTTCGAGTTAGACAGCTTGATGAGCCAACATTCGAGAGCAGTACCCGAGCTGGAGTTGGTATTGCCTCATGGAGGGTTTATGTGCTTGAATTTTCCGGCCCTGAGGTCTTATGGCTTAGAGTTTTTGGTGACTCGATGGGATGATTGTCCAGGACAGTTCACGAGTGGTCGGTGAATTTTGGGCCCTGGGGCCGCTTCTTGTAAAAATAGTGGACTTTTATGACACGTGAAGTGTTTTGATGATGAAATATTCTTCTCTGATTACTTGGTACAAGTATACATGTTTTTAAAATTGAGGGTTCGATTGTTCTATGTGGACACGGTTCATTCGACCGCTTGGTCCGGTATATCATTCTCATGTCGAGACCCTCTTTGGAATATTTTAGTGATCTCCCGGTGGGATGCCCCCCAGTATTTGAGGTTGATCGGAGAGAAGCCTTGAATACTTGGTGAGTTATCCTCAGGTAGCATATGGGTGTTGCCTCGTTAAAAACCTCATCGGTAAAACCCATTTGGGATAAAATCTGACGCGTGGGAAAAAAAGTTGGAGGGTTCTCCGAATTGAGCACCCGCACATAGGTTAGCGTAAAACATGAAGGAAAGAGGGAGAGGGTTGTACCTTAAGTGTGGTGGCGTTCAAGCCTCGATATGCTTTAGTTACTCGTTCTAAGGATGCGGTATGGTTATTTAATCGTTCATCGAGGATGCAATTTGTGATTGCTTACTCGGCTAATTGTTTGTTTTTTGGCTCCCTTGATGTAGAAGGTGTCGGCGCCACATTGTGCACTATGAACATTTATTTTGCCGCGTGTTGTTCCCCGTACACCATTTTTATTCCATCCTTCATGAGGAACTTCATCATTTGATGAAGGGTTGACGGTACCTCCCTCATACTGTGAATCCATAGCCTTCTGAGCAATGCGTTGTATCTCATGTCGCCTTCGATGACATGGAACTTGGTGTTTTGAGTTGTGACGGCCACGCTGACTGGAAGGGTGATTTCCCCTTTTGTTATTATGCTCGCCATGTTGAATCTGTTGAGGACACGAGAGGCGGGCACAATCTGGTCGAGCAAACCGAGTTGCTCTACCACCCTTGATCGAGTTATGTTGGCCGAGCTACCTGGATCCATGAGCACATGTTTAATTTGAAGTTTACTTAAAAGAAAAGAAATTATCAGTGCGTCATTGTGAGGTTGAGACAAGGTCACGATGTCCTCTTCGGTGAATGAAAGGACATCTTCGGGCATGTGGCTCCGAGTTCGCTTTTCTCTGGTGATGGATAATTGTTTTCGTTTAAAAATGGGTCCCTAGGGGACGTCGACCCTTCCGATAATCATGTAGATAACATGATGTGGCACTTCTGTTTCATTTTTCTTGTTTGCCTCTCTTTCCCCGAACTGATTTTTGGCTCGGTCACTAAGAAACTCTCGAAGGTGCCCTTTGCTAATCAGTCGGGCCACCTCTTCTCGGAGCTGTCTGCAGTCCTCAGTCTTATGGCCGTGCGTACCGTGAAATTCTCATATCACGTTGGGGTTCCTTTAAGAAGGATCTGGTAGCACTGGTCTTAGCCACCTAGTGTCTTTGATTTTATCTATGACCAATACTATATCAGAAACATCAATGTTGAAATTGTACTCATATAACCAGGGCGCTTCTATCGGCCCTGCATGCCTGTCGAACCTCGCTTTGTTTACAAGTCCCTGAGGATTTAGGCCTCGGTCCATCCTTTGATCACTTCGAGGTATATTGCGCCTTGGGATATTTCTTTGATTCTGTACGTATGGGTTATACCTTTCTTTGTTCAGTCTTGGCTCTCTCTCTGGAAGTCTTGATTCCTTGCTAAGACTCTGCTAGGATATACCGAGCCCGAGGGACCTTCTAATTGGTCGTCCTCGACCCTGATCTTCGATTGAAACCCATTGTGTACATCCGCCCAAACAATGGCGAGGTACTCGATTAAGTTTTACTTCAGCTGCTTCGAAGCTATCGAGCTCCGCTCATTCAAGCCCTGAGTGAAGACTTGCACAGCCCAGTCATCGGAGACCGGTGGTAGTTCCATTCATTCCAGTTGGAAGCGGGATACGAACTCCCTCAACATCTCGTTCTCTCTTTGTTTGATTTTGACGACATCAAATTTCCTTGTAGCTACCTTGATGGCACCAGCATGTGCCTTTACGAAGGAGTCTACCATCATGGGGAATGAATGAATCTATCGAGTTCGGGGGCAGGTTATGACACCACATCATGTCCCCTTTGGATAGAGTTTCTCTGAATTTATTTAACATAACTGATTCGATCTTGTCATCTCTTAGGTCATTCCCTTTCACAGCACAAGTGTAGGCAGTGATGTTCTCATTGGGGTCCGAGGTCCCGTTGTATTTCGCGAGATCGGGCATTCTAAATTTCTTCGGGATGGGCTTCGGAGCCGCACTCGATGGGAATAGCTTTTGCACGAACTTATTTAAATCTACACCCTTAAGAATCGGCGGTGCGCCCGGGATCTAATCAACCCTCGAGTAAAAAGTCTCCACCTTTTTGTCGTTGGCTTCTATCTTCTTTTCGCCTGACTCGGTTCTCTTTGTGAGGTCCTCGAGCATCATCATAATAGTAGGGTCGGCTGCTGACCCATTGTTGCTCGACCTCTCCGGTGCCTGTTCACCTCGAGGAGCCGTTTCCGGTGGCGCTGTGCTCAGAGTTTTTTGATGGCTTTGCAGCTAAGCAATAGCCACTTGTTATGCTTGCAACATCTCAAAAATGAAGTGAAGGCTAAACTCTCTCTCCCTATGAGAAGGGGATCTATGTTCCTTACATCGGTCTCCTTCGCTTATACTTCCGTCTGTATGAGAGCTTATATCGACATGCTGAGCGTTGCGCGAACCTTCATCGATGGGGATTTGCTATGGTGCCCCTTCAGGGTTTTGTGGGGGTACACCGACACCTGAAGTAGCTGCGCCGTTCTCTCCATGATCCTCAAGGCCGTTGTTTTCATGTGCGTTCACTGAGTTAGACATTTTTTGACCTGAAACTGAAGATTCTTGGACAAGAAAAATTGTGAAGAATAACTTGTGTTTTTAGAAAACCATCACTAAAACAATCACTATTATTTTTATCCCCACGGTAGGTGCCAAACTATTTACCTTGAAAATAGTAATTACAATTATATTTGGTTATGTGGTTCTAACAATACGTAGTCTATTTTAATACTAGTTGATTAAGCAGTTGATACTGAATGTGAAGCAAGGAAACGAAATAAGAACAAAAGGAAACAAGATTATGCAAACCTAGCAGCGGAGAGATCGGTCTCGAGGGTGGTCGGTGAGGGCCTCGAGGTCCAACTTTAAAATCTTGATAGTGGGCTATTGATAAAAATGTAACAGTGTTGAAGGACTTAAAAGTGGCCTATTTATGATCAATAACAAATAATAAATGAAGAATAACTGAAGAACACAATAAATGAGAAGCAATAAATTAATGGAGCAATTGTAGAGAATGTTTGTAGTTAAAGAGCAGAGGATGTTTTTGTTCTTGTATATTGAGTATCATGTGTGTTACAAAGTGACAAGTGTCCCCTTTATATATGAGAGGGAATCCCAACAAAGTACATGTGTAATAAATGCAAAGAGATATGGCTGGTACAACCATTTAATGCCACAGTACAGTCTTGTACTATTTTGTATATTTTGTCAGCTTTAACCACGTGCCCCTCAGACGTCTCCCGCCTTTCTACGCCAATCTTCGGTTTGCACTGCCTCGTGGTCGAGGGACTTCGATATGACTCCTCGATGCCAAAACTCGAACCTTCGAGCCTTCTGAGCGTCGTAGTGACAGTAAAATCGGGCTCCCCGATTTTAGCCGTATACAACACATAAGCAAATTCATGTTTGCATTTTTTTTCTTATAGGGAACATTTATGGTCCTCATAAGATAATAGGCTATTTCTAAAGAAATTTCAAACACAAGCATGGTCAAAACAGCTGAAGACAATTTCAAGCAAGGGGCCAGCCTTAATAGAGTATTTTTAGCATAAGGAATGACAATACAAGTTCTAACAATTGAAAGAGTAGAATGTTAAACATTAGTAGAATTGAGAAGGCATATCACTTAGTTTTCATAACAATAGGATTATAGCAAAGAATCAATGGGCCTAAAAGAGACTCAAAACTAGGAGATTAAGGCATGAAGGTCTAACAAAGTTATAGTCAAAGAACGGAAAGTAAGCAAGCAAGTAGGCATGGCTTATCACAGTCGGTAAGAATCTTAATCACAAAGATTTCTAAGCTCAAAGATCGTGGTAGAAAAGCATATTAACTTAAGGTTAATGCAAAATGCACAATCTAGGACTTATGCAGGTTAACTTATGCATAATAGAAGAAGCCAACCATATTGAGATTCAACTAGAAGCTTTAGGCGATGCTTAAGAGTGCAGGACTAAGAAAGAACACTGCATAGCTACATGTTTGACTGAACATTGACACAGTAATTGGAACATAAAGTTCATGTGAGCATAAGGCAGGGGAAACAGTAGAGCATACATAAAGTGCTCATCATAAAAGAGTTTACTCAAACAAGTTCTGGGCAGCGGATGATTCCCTAAGAGTTTTAATATAAGTAATCGAGGCAAGACATGTGCAAGGACTCAAACAATAGGGATTAAAAATAGCAGAGAATGCTTAAGGGAATCATTCAAGTTACACATATGAAATAGGTATGCACGAAAACTCAGAATCCAAGTGAATTCAGATAACAAGGGTATAGGATAATGAAATCAAATATGAACATGAACAGAAGCAAACAACATCATATTGATTCACAAAAGCCTGAATGACATGAATACAAATAAAAGAGAATAAAATCGCAAGAGTCTTATTACTCACCAATTTGCAGGATTAACGAGCTAATAAGGCTGAGATTAAGAACGAACAGCATGCTTGTCAGTAACAGCAAAAACCCCAAATTTCTCAGTGCGTCAGAGTTGCCAAGGGCTTCAAATGAACCCAGGGCAATGCTCACACTGATAGAGGTTGAATAGTAGAATTCCGGTAGCCTTGGCTTTCATCCGGCCAAGGTCTCGATTTCAGAATAGTAGAATGAGTAGGAGTGAGAGAATAGTAGTGATTAAGGTCTTACAAAGGGGATTTAGGGGAGGGGTTTATATAGTAGTTAAAAATCAAGAAAAAATAGGGAAAATCATCAGTCAAACACGAGAAAGGAAAGAGTATCACATGCAGTCGAAAAAATCAGTGAGGAAAATGGGAAAATCTCAAACCCTAGTTGACAGAAATTAGAGATTCGACCAAAGACCTTGGTGAATCGGCCTCATATCACCTTTCCATGAACGTATACAGACGGAATACCATCTAGATCTTGCAGATTGAAGGAGGGTTCCCTTTGATTTGAAGATTTATACTTTCCAAGATAGATCAAGTACTATGTAATACCATATATGAACACCTAGTAGCGAAGGAATACATATATAGTAAGCAAATATCGGGTGAATTCCATTGTCAACGGGTTTAGGAGAAGGATTGGAGAGGTCGGCGATTAAGGTTTCTGAAGGATGGAGGAGAGAATAGAGGCGGATGTATTTAGTAAATGGGGATTAGGGTTAGGCTATGGGGATATAAGGAAAGGGAGTGGGGGTGTTTCTGAGGCGTTGATTGCTTTTGGTCAACGGTTGAGATTTAATGGAGCTGGGTCGGGTATTGCGAAAGGGTTCAGCCTGGGTTGAGATTAAGGGGTCATTTGGATTGGGCTGCTGGAGAGGGGAGTAAGTGGGCTAAGTGTTTGGGCCAAAATTGGTCCAAAAATTAGCCTAAAATTGAGCCAGTTTTTAAAATGAGAGATTAAGGGGAAAATAATTTAATAAAAATAGTTAAATAAAATATAAAAATTCTATTTATGCAAATTAGTACTTTAGAACAATATTATAAGATTATAAAAAATGTAAAATATTATTTTTGACTTTGAATAAGATGACAAAATGCAATAAATTGCAAAAATAGGCCATTATTGCAAGATTGTGTAAATAGCCTAAAAATGCTAATGTAATTATATAAAATGAAGTAAATATTTGGAACATGTATTATGGATGAAAATAATAATTGTGATTAAGTCATCACAAAATAATTTGAAGGAGTAATTAATAAATATTCAATTAATTTAAATGCAAGAAAATAAATTTTAAAGGAAAATTATAAAAAATGCTTGTATAGATCTTGTAAACTAAATAATGATGCAAAATGAAATTTTAAAAAATATATATACTACTTAGGAAATTTAAGGGCAAAATTAGGTATCAACAGCTGCCCATCTTTACCCGGGAATGATGAAAGAGTTGTCGGGTAAAGAAAATGATGACAAATTTTGGCCGAATTGAATGGGGAATGATGTGATTTGAAAAATGGGGGCGAACCCTGGTTCCTGAGTTGCCTACATATCCCTGGTGTTACGGGAACCAGGCCATGTGTAGTTCTGGATCCAATAGCGAGTGAAACCGATGGAGTTGTTATGAGAATGGTCGTATATTTCGAAAAGGTTCTTTAGGTAAGACGGTGTCGTGAGAGGAATCATGAATGTGAAATTAATGTTGTCAGTTACGTTTGAAGTAGTGAAACTATGTGAACGTTGTGAACGGAAACCGGAGCGAAGCTTGCTCCCGTTTGCAGAACAGTTACTCCTGAGTTACCTGCAAAACCTAAAACACGGTGCATTCAAATATATATGGGTTATTGAAAAAATTAAACACGGTGAAAATTCTTTTTGGACCATGAAGATTGTCTTTAGACGAAGAGGATTATGTCCTTAGTCCATAACATCCTGGGCCATGAAGCGTATGACAAGAAAATCGCAGGCCATGAAATGGTGTCCTTAGGCCCTGAGGATGGTGCCTCTGGACTATGACGCCTTTGAATAATGACGTGCAATTTTAAGAGATCCTCGGGCCATGGAATGGTGTCTCCCGGCTAAATGGATGATGCCTTCGGTCTATGACGCCTTCAAACAAAATAGCCATATTTCAGCCTGTAAAATGCAAAGATAGGATGCTTGGTCATGTGCAGGAAAAGACAAGTCTTAGTCTTGTGTGAGATGAGGGCAGTGCTCAGCCCGATACGAAGGAGGGAGACAGTGTTTAATTTCATGCAAGGAGAGCCAGTGTCTAGCCTTGTGCAATTACGAAGGCAATGCTTGACCCTATGCAATAAACGGAGACAATGCTTAGCCTCCTGTAGGGAAAGACAATGCTTAGCCTAATGCAATTAGGGAGGCAATGTTTAGACTCATGCAAGAAGAGACAATGCTTAGTCTAATGCTGACAAAGGCAATGCTTAGCCTTATTCAAGAAGAGGAGACACTGCTTATTCTTATGCAGGGAAAGGCAGTGCTTGGCCTTATGCAATTTAGGGAGGCAGTTCTTAGACTCATGCAAGAAGAAAAGAAAATTCTTAACCTTATGCAATTTACATACGCGGTGCTTAGCCTTATGCAATTTATGTAGGCGGTGCTTAGCCTCATGCAAGAAGAAGAGACAATGCTTAGTCTCATGCAAGGGAAGGCAATGCTTAGACTTATGCAATTAGGGAGGCAATGCTTAGCCTCATGCAAGAAGAAGAGACAATGCTTAGTCTCGTGCTGGGAAAGGCAGTGCTTAGCCTTGTGCAATTAGGGAGGCAATGCTTAGCCTCATGCAAGAAGAAGAAACAATGCTTAGTCTCATGCAGGGGAAGGTAGTGCTTAGCCTTATGCAAGAAAGATGATGAGAGACGGTGAGAGAGTAACGTATTTCTTAGCTGGATGTGTTTGTGTTTAGTATCTTGTCGTCACGAAGGTAGTGATTTGATGTGCATATGTATCTGTGAGTATTGTCATTTTTTTGTGCCTGCATTCAAAGAAAAATTGTGAGTTTTGTGGGGGGAAAGTCGGTTCGTTCTCTTAAACCCTTGCTTTGTCTTCACTCTTGTCTTGGAGTCTTATTTGAGTTGCTCTAGGTAACATCTGGCTATCATAGAAACAAAGTTTTTGAAAAGATGTATGCATTTGACAAATTATTTGCAAAAATATAGTTGTTTGCAATGTATTGTTGTATGTGAGATCAAATAACTTTGATGAACCAGTGACTGTGATATATTTAGAGACATTGCAACCTCTTTGCCTTAGAATTTTGAGGGTCGTCCTCAAAATTCTGCCCCAGTTTAAATGTATACTCTTGACAATACTTTTTGGTTGTTCCACAGATGACGCTATTGACTAAATTTGTGGTCTTTCCCCAGCTTCTGATCATGGGAAAATGAAGATTTTATTAAGATGTGAGCGAACCCACAAGTCTACCTACGTATCCCCTCATAAACGGGAATCAGGTCAAGTGTAGTTCAGTTACATCAAATGGAGAAATGCAAATTATACTAAACATAGTATCTCTTGACTGCATCCGAGTTGATAGGTTTTGGCCAAATTTCTTCGTCCATTTCTATGAGTATACGTGTTCCTCCTGTTAGTACCCCGATGAACCATATAAGGACCCTGCCAATTGTGTGAAAACTTCCCCTTGGCTTCATCTTGATGCGGGAAGATTCGCTTTAGCACCAATTTCCCCGATGTGAATTTCGTTGGCCAAATAATATATTGCCTCCTCCTTCCTTCCAGTTTCATTATGTTGTCCCAAAACGCAACCGAAATCTCCGTCCAGCACAGACAGATAAAGCAGCAGTGGTCTTCCTGGCTCTGGTGGTACTAGAACGGGCGGTTTAAACAGATACTCCTTGATTTTGTCGAAGGCTTTCTGGCATTCTTCAGTCCAACTTGTTGCATCATCTTTCCTCAGCATCTTGAAGATCGTCTCACATATCACTGTTGAATGTGTTATGAAGCGACTGATGTAATTGAGACGCCCTAAAAAGCTCATCACATCTTTCTTATTCTTCGGCGGTGGCAAGTCTTGGATTTGTTTGACTTTTGATGGATCCAACTCGATCTCTCTACGACTGACGATGAATCTTAACAATTTTCCGGTCGAGACCCCGAAAGCACACTTTGCAGGATTCAGTTTCTGATTATACCTTCGAAGCTGATCGAATAATTTATGCAGATTTGCTATGTGATCCGTTCTTTTCTTGGATTTGATGATAACGTTATCCACGTAGACTTCTATCTCTTTGTGTATCATATCATGGAAATTAGTTGTCATAGCTCTCGTGTAGGTGGCTCCGGCGTTCTTCAAACCAAATGGCATCATTTTATAAATATATATTGCCCATGGCGTGATGAAGGCCGTCTTTTCAGCATCCTCCTCATCCATTCGGATCTGATGGTACCCTGGGAAGCCACCCACAAAAGATTGGAGTTCATGTTTGGCACAGTTGTCGATCAATATGTGTATATTAGGCAACGGGAAATCATCTTTGGGACTCGTTCTGTTCAGATTTTGGTAGTCAACACACACTCTAACCTTCCCATCTTTCTTCGAACTGACACAATGTTGGCCAACCAAGTCGGGTACTCGACTACTCTAAGAACCTTGGCTTTGATCTGCTTGGTGACCTCTTCTTTTATCTTCAAACCCATATTTGCCTTGAACTTTTTGAGCTTCTATTTCACTGGTGGACATGCAGGATTAGTGGGTAGCTTGTGAGCGACTATGAATGTGCTCAAACCCATCATGTCATCGTAGTACCATGCAAATATATCTTGATATTATTTTAGTAATCTAATGTACTCTTCTTTCTTTGACGGTGATAGATGAATGCTTATGCGTGTTTCCTTGACCAGTTTTGCATCCCCTAAATTAACTGCCTCAGTTTCGTCCAAATTGTACTTTGGCTTGTTTTCAAAAAAATTCACTTCTCTGACAATTTCCTCAGGTATCGTATCATCTTCCAAGTCCTATGAATCAATATCCTTATGTTGCGTTGTCTCATTACATGTCACAGTCACTGGTTCATCGGGATAGGTAATAATAAAGTTGTAAAGAGAGAAAATATAGAGAATAATAGTAAATACGAAAAAATAGCAATGCATTAATTGAAATGTTTAAAACGTTAACAAATGCGTCTCGATGACTCAAGCGATTATGTCAAAACAAAATACTAAAATGTCTCAAATGCTTAAAAATAATTGATGCTAATGTGCCAAGCTACCCAGGAACTCGGCGGGCCCGGGATGGTGCATCAGTCCAATTCTTGAGAATGGTTCCTCTTTCCACAGTCTGCATGATAAGGTCTTTCTCCTCCTCAACTATAGCACTGCAATCCATATCTTCTTCATCCAGAAATAACTTCTTCATGACGGCTAAGACTTCATCTTCTTCAGATCCCCACATCACGTCTGCCTGTTGGAACGTCTGTTGTAGATATGGTACCGGTTTTTTAGGTGGATAATAAGGACCACGCCATGGTAGTGACCAATCTTGGTACTCTTGCCAAGTATATTCATATCCGAGCTCAAAAGTTGTACCATGACATTTTGGTTGTATTGGCTTGGTGATCCCTTAGAGGTTTTTGCCGAGACCCTTGTCAGGTTCATACCCTACAATACTAATATGCTTTTTATCTTGTTTCTCCATCATTTATCCTTTTCAATTGTGTTTACGCGCTCAATGCGATGGTACGTCTCTCCACCCAGCTTCTTCCTATTCTCAATGACTGGAACGGTCTGATTGGTATAGATAGGGTTGCTTACTCCCTATGGATAATCATTTCTTGATGATTCCATTCAAACTTCACAGCCTGATGCAGAGTAAAAGTTACTGGCCCAGCGGTATGTATCCATGGTCGTCCTAACAATAGATTATAGGTAGCAGATATATCCAACACTTGGAACTCAACATCAAACCAGGTTGGGCCCATTTGTAGGTTGAAGTTGATTTCCCCGATTGTGGCTCTTTGAGATCCATCAAATGCCTTCACATTCATGCTTCCCATCTATATCTCGTGCAGGACTTTCCCCAACCTCTTTAGAGTGGTTAGTGGGCATATGTTGAGACTGGATCCTCCGTCTATTAGGACCCTGGCAAGGAACTTGTCCTTAAATCGCACTCTGATGTGCAATGCCCTATTGTGACTTAGTTATTCTGGTGGTAGATCATCTTCTTGAAAGGTGATTTTGTGGCTCTCCAACACCTTCCCAACCATGTTGGTCATCTCCTTGCTAGTGATGTTGTTCGGTACATAAGCTTCACTCAGCACTTTCATCAGGGAATTCTTGTATGTCTCGGAGTTTGACATCAGCGACAAAATGGATATCTGAGCAGAATTTTTGTTCAAATGATGAACAATAGAGTATTCCCTTGCTTGTATGTTCCTCCAGAGGTCATCAGTACCTGTCTCGACAATAGGTAGCTTAGATGCGGTTTCCTTGATTGTTCCCCCCAAGTTTTCAGCTGTATAGACTCTGCCAGTTCTTGTCATTCCTTGTGCCGCACCTGTCTCCTCCATTTTTGCTTTCCCTTTCTCCTGGCTTCCAAAAGATAGTTCCATGGAATGGCATCGGGCTTGTAGGATGGTGTGGGAGCTACCATCACAGTGAAGGGTACAGTTACCTCGACCTCAAATGGTGTTTGAGTTTGTCTCACGACTGGTATGAGGGTGACTGGAGATGTTTTAGGATCATCCCCCTCCCGAATGAGTCCGATTGACCCTACAGGGACCAATTCTTCGTTAGTATCTATTACATTCACTCCCTCACCTTTGTGATCTGGGAGAGAATTGTTGCGCACATTTGGTGCAGTTTCTTTTGCCTGTATGACCTTGTTGTTAATCAGTGTCCGAATCTTGTCCTTTAGTATGTGACACTCATCAATTGTATGACCCTTCATGCCCGAATGATAGGCACATTTCTTGTACGGGTTGATCCACTGAGAAGGATTTTCCATAGCAATGGCAGGTATGAGAGTGACATAACTGGTAGCCTTCAATCTCTCATATGATTGGTCTATAGGCTCAGTGATCGGGTGTATTGTCTAGGTGGTCTGCGATCGATGTTTGGTCGTGGTTTTTGGTTGTTTTGGCGGGCTGGTGGAGGTGAATGGTAATATGCGGGTTGAGTGTTATAGGCATGGTATGTGATAGCGGGTTGTTGGTATCTGGGGAGTGAAGGTTGATATGTGGGTTGAGGTGTTTCGTATGTGAGTGGAGATTTAGGACCTTGGGCCACCATGACAGCACCTATATCCTTCTTCTTCGAAACACCTCCTGATTGTAAGGCTTTGTTTGTGGCCGGCAGTGCTTTAAAATTCGTCACCATCCCACTTTTAATCCCTTCTTCTATTCTTTCTCCTAGCTTGATGATGTCGGAGAATTTGTGGTTCTCAATAACCATAAACCTTTCATAGTACTGCGGGTCTTGAGCTCGGACGAAGAACTTATTCATTTGTTCTTCTTCTAGCACTAGTCTTACTTTTGCAGCCTCAGATCTCCACCGAGTAGCATATTCACGAAAGGTTTTTGTTGGTTTCTTTTTGAGTTTATGAATGTAAAAAACATCTGGTGCATTATTTGTGTTGAACCTGAATCTGTCCATGAAGTATGATGACATGCCTACCTACCTCACCCACTTCTTCGGATTCTGACTGATGTACCAGGACAATGCATCTCCTGTGAGGATTTGCATGAATAGCTTCATGTGGATTTGTTCGTTTCTGCCCACTCCTACAAGCTTTTCACAATATGTCCTCAGATGCACTTTTGGATCAACAATTCCATCGAATATTTAAAATTTGAGAAGTTTGTACCCTTCCGGCAACTCTACATCTGGTTGTATGCACAAGTCTTCATAATTCAAACCTTCTACGCATTTACCACCTTCGACATTCTGAACTCTACCAGAGAGCTTCTTATGTGCTTCTGCCATATTCTTGATGAGAAGGTCCTTCTCGGCCGACTCGGGTATGTATAGGGTTTGTTGCGGGATGTGGGGTACGATTTCCACATATATCGGGTTGCTTTGGTGGACTTCGGGGATCTGGGAATAAGGGTGATCATTTGCTGAGTTTTGGAGGTCAGGAGTGGGTTGTGGTATATTTTGGGGAGTATGATAAGTGGTAGTGTACGGATATTGGATCGGGTGGTGATGGTGCTGTTGAGGAGTTGGTATTGGAGGAGAATTAAGGTTTTGGGGAGGTGAGTGGTAGTGGTGTGATGCAGGAGGGTTTGGTGGGGGTTTTGGTTTTGTGGGTTTTGTGGCGGTGCTTGGTTCTGGGTGTTTGGGTTATGTTGATTAATATCAGGGACGTTTAGGGTGAGAGAGAGGTTTGCCAAGTTTTGGACCTGCTCAATTTCTCCTTGTAGCTGCAAGATCTTTTGTCCCAGATGTAAGACCAGTTCATTCTGTGCTGGAGTGCTTCGACCATCTGATGTTTCGACATTCTCCGCTATGGTGGTGTTATCTTTCTGTTACTACTCATATCATCCATCTTCGCTCTTCCTTTGTTCTTGCTCTTGGGATCTCTTGGTGGAGGAGGATGTGGAAGACCTTTGGATCTAGTGTGATATGCTGACAATGCCAGTACGCACGAACCAACCTTGGGGGATGGGAATAATCAAAAGAAAGAAAAAGCAAAAGGTAACCAAGTCGGTAAGGGATATTTGAAAGAATGCTTGCAGTATTTAAACATGTTTTACAAAATCATGCAATAATTCGCATCCTAATGGGGGACCTCATTGTGCCCGAGGTTGGGCTAAGAGACACATAGACTTGGAGAAAATTGATGCCAATACTGCATCATTTCATTAATGTGAAAACGAGCCCAACTTTTACTAAATCGACAATAATAATGAAGTCACTGATGGCGTTTAGCCTTATTACAAACGAAATCTAAACTAAGCTAGAAAACAGTAAAGAACATCATTTGCTAAATCTATTTGGTCCCTGAGTGACCTTCTCCATGCTTGGATCTTTTGACTTCATCAATCAAGTTCCCCAGGTCACGCATATCCAATAATAAGTAAGCCTTTTCTAGATGCCCTCCTTCATTGCCATCCGTGTTTTGACAATCTGCAAGCCTTTTTCTTATCTTTCCTTCGAGCTCCATCAATCCCTATTCCAGATATTCTAACCTTTTTGTTCTATTAGTGGCGATCCCCTTCCACTCATTTATAGCCTCCATGTCTATTTATGTTGTTCCAGATGCCTAGCTTCCGAATCGAAAACCCTTTTGCGAAGCCTTCTATACTTGACATGTGCCTCAACATCATCATCAATGATCCTATTTTCCAAATTGACCCCTAGCTTGACGTCTCCCGCTATATCATCTACCAACCATGATGGATAGAAATACATGTGACCGACATGGTAACTGTCTGGCTCGATAGTCTCTTTTTCCACAATGACGTTTTGGTTCCACATATGTTGTGCCTCGAACTTGAAAGGAATGATGTCCCCTCTGAAGTCTTCCTTGTACTAGACCATGTTGGAAACTTGAGGTATGACTTATTTTCTTTTTGCCTGTCTCATTACCCTTACAGGAGCATAGGGATAAATGCCTTGCAACCCGATCAATACCACATGAATATATCCCTTGACCCGATGATGAACTCACTTCTAGGAAACCACTCAAACATATAATGTAGCTTTTCATCTGTCAATTTGCTAAAGAAATGGACCCAACTTATAGCGCTTTCGGGTTGTGCGAACCTATCTGGGATGAATGTCATTTTCTTTGGATGGTGGTAAGCTATGTAGCCATTCAATGTCCATCATAGAAGCTCTTGACGATATTATCCCCTCTGAAAGTGTTCCAATAACCAGACTTGTAATAATAGATTACAACCTTCAAAATATCCGTACCCCTGCTTGCACTGATCTAGAGCGCGGTGCAGTTCAACTAGGATCATAGGTATGATGGTGTAGGTTTTCCCCTCGATGCCTTCCATTAAAGTTCTTGCAACCATAGCTAAATGAGTGTGGATCATTCCCCCTTTCATTGGGAATATCAACAAACCCAAGAAGCAGATGATGAACACATAAACTCGGTGATGCGTCCAACCCAAGGAAGTAATGGCGAGTTCATCATGATGAAGGCGATAGGACTTACTATTCCCGTAACGTTCATAATGAAATTCAAATGGGATGTATGATTTCTTTAAACAAAGCAACTCATAAATTTTCTTAAAACATAGAACTTTATAATTAATTAGAAAACTGCGAGGGGTGTGACTCTATTGCACTAGTAGTCCTGGAATATCCCGCGGCAGCTTAGCAAAAGCTCATATCTCTTCTAAAAGAGGAGTCATTTCTATGTCACCAAATTGGAAGACCGCTCTTTTCTTGTCCCAGAACATGGTAGCATCCTCGATCAAGTACTCTTCTCACGTCTTGTTGCAAGGTGCAAGGTTTTTCCACCAGTCAAGTAGCAGAGGTGGGATGTTTTGGACCATGCCGAACCCGGGGACTTTGTTTAGCCCTTTCCCCCTCCAGATTCGACCATTTACACAATAATGATCAACATATTGGCATATTTTCTCAAAGTAATGCACATATCATGACGATGCCCATTGGGATTATGGAAACCCCGTCGGGCTTTGGACAAGGCTTATCTTAGCAGGCTATTACGTTAACAACATTTTAACCCGTACTAGGTTTAAAATGATGCATGTACACTTGATATTGGAGTAAGGTTTCTAGAAAGGTATAGACAGGTACTCTCAAGTGGACAACTTGAGAGGGAAAGGCACCAGACCATCGACTGCACCGTTGATCGACTAGTCTACCGCAAATAAGCCTTTCCGATTTAAAAAGGGTAATATTGGAAGAGTGTCGACACTCATCAAGCCCCGGTATGTTCATAATTGGCACAAGTGGAGTATGATGTGGAGCATGCTTTATGCAGAGATAATAACACGTTTCATGTATTTGCATGATTGAATACAAAAAAGCAGTAAATAAGATAGCAAAAGTAAACATGGAAAGAATAGAAAAGAAAGACAAAAGGAAGAAGTCGGTTTAGTTCATAAAATAAATTCGAGAATGTAATAAAAAAGGTAAGGAAGTGGGTATGGAAAAGGCATGATACGCCAGTCTTAAACAAGATGAAAACAAATGAAAAGTGGTCATAGCAAATAAAGGTGAACGGGGAAGGGATGTGCATGTCATATCAAAATTAAACGAATAAAGGTGAAGAAGGGAGGGATGTGCATGTCATAGAAAATTTAAATAAATAAATGTGAAAAAGGGAGGGATGTGCATAAAGAAAATAATCCACATAAATCAAGTTCATTATGGTAAGAGCCTAAGTTTAAATCCCCACCAGAGTCGTCATGATGTCGCACCCATTTTTCTCGCAAAATCGAGTTTCTACATATGAAAACTCTTTTAGATGGGTATTAAAAGAGAAGAGTCATCACCTAATGATTTTAAGGTGCGTTAGGGCACCTATTTGCAAGTGACTCTGATTTGGCTAGTCAACGTCACCAAAGATTGGGTAAGGGCTCAAATTACCTCAAAGAGAAGGTGTTAGGAACTCTTTGAGGTCCACAACTGTAGGTCTTAGCCGAACTTAGAACTATGTGGATTATAATTAGACCAGGTGATCAAATAAACAAAGGTCGGGGAAGTTCATTATAACACAATTGGTACAAATCTTTAAGAACTACAAGATATAAATACAATGTTTGAATAACCAAATCAAATAGATAAAAAAATAAGGGGGGGGGGCGTCCTATGTTTTTTAACCTAAAGGATCACCCCGTGCAACATAAATAATACTTCACAACTCCTTTTAGATAGGAGTTGCTCATATTATTCAGCAGGCACATACTATCATCTCCTGCTACCCAATTACTATGTTTAAAGTTGTTTATCTAGAGGCGCTCTAATTCAATTCTAAGTCGCACCGTATGCGTGCACTACCCGTCCCATGCCTATGGTCTAGGAGGCATTGGACCTCTATTTGGATGGTTCTAAACTTAACTTAGGTTGCCCAAAACGCTAAAACTAACCGACACTCAAAACAAGTAGGACTTTATGTAAAGACAAATAAAGGCCCAAGTTTTCCTCCACACATAAACACAAATGCACGCAGACAGTTTAGGAAGTGCATAGTTTCAGCGTTAAGACTTAAAGTCCTATAGGCATGGTTTCTAAGTGATTCTGAATTCGAGCATCGTATATGCAACATTATTTCTCTTAATGGATTAGGCGAGAAGGTAGTAAACTATGTGTAAGTTTAGAACTAACAGCGTTGACTTTATAAATATGCGTATTAGGAAAGTGACATTGTCCTATAGGCATGATTTCTAGTAGTGGCGTAGCTAAGCAATGAAACAGTTCTTTTTTAGAGTCCAATATTAACACGTTGATCTCATAAACCATTTTAAGCGAGTGACGATACCCTATAGGCAGGACTTCTAACGATTGACAATCAAAAATGATTTTATGATACCTAGCCCCTATAGGCATGTCTTCTAGGCGAGGAATATGATAACAATAACAATAGTAAATTAGTCAATTAAGGTCCTATAGGCATGATTTGTAGATGGGCATTAGTGATCCTATAGGCATGCTGTCTAGTAACACATAGTAGTATATACGGGGGAAAATAAAGTACTTAAGTTCATGCTTTGATAGTAAACATGTTGAGTGAGTGTGTGATTACTATAGGCATGTTTCTACTAGTGTGCAGCACATGAGAGCCAAAATAGCAAGTAGATCACATAAGTTTTATAGGAATGCTTTCTACTCATTGTGCGAGAATTAAAATACCTTTCCCCTTTTAATTAATCACCTCATCTGTTCAATAACAAGATTATTACAGACCCAGAATTAAATATGAATAATTACATCAGCAAACTACTATAGGCCCAATGATAGGCCCAATATAGACAACCTAGTATTTTCCAGGCCTTCGACAACTTCAGTGGACTCGAATTCCCAACTTATAAGATTAGTCTAGTAGGTATGGATCCAACAACCAAGCCCAGCATCACATAGAACCAAATACCAAGACCAAATGAAGGACATGCTCACACAAGCAATATACTATGTGTTTAACAAATTGAATAAAGTATAAAGACCGCATAATTATTTTCCAGAACTATAAAGCATAAGCTAATTCATGGCATGTTGGCATGACACACACAAGCAAATTCATATTTTCATTTTAGTTATAGGGAACATGACTGGTCCTCATAAGATAATAGGTTATTTCTAAAGAAATTTCAAACACAAACATGGTCAAAACAGCTGAAGACAATTTCAAGCAGGGGACCAGCCTTAATAGAGTAGTTTTAGCATAAGTAATGACAATATAAGTTCAAACAAATGAAAGAGTAGCATGTGCAACATTAGTAGAATTGTGGAGGCATATCACTTAGTTTTCAGAACAACAAGATTATAGCAAAGCACCAATGAGCCTAAAAGAGACTCAAACTAAAATATTAAGGCATGAAGGTCTAACAAATTTATTGTCAAAGAATGGCAAGTAAGCGAGCAAGCATTCATGGCTTATCACAGTCGGTAAGAATCTTAATCACAAGGATTTCTAAGACCAAAGTGTAACGACCCGATCGGTCGTTTGGTGTTCTAGAACCCCGTGCCCCTAAATGAGACTTCTCGTATTTGCTTTTACTGATTTATAACTTACGGGGATGGTTAGTTCGGGATTTGGAGGAGTTTGGGGTGGTATAGGAACACTTAGTTCCTTAAGGTTGGCCTTAAAGACCAAGTTTGACTTCGGTCAACTTTTTTTGTAAACAACTCCAGAATTGAGTTTTGACAGTTCCAGTAGGTTCGTATAGTGCTTTTGGACTTGGGCGTATGTCCGAAATGGGTTTATGATGACCCGGGAGCGTTTCGGCGCCAAATAGTGAAATATGATTCCTTAAGTTCAAAATTTGAGGTTTGGAACGTGTTTTTGTGTTATCGAGATCCCAACAGAATTCCAAGACTGGGAATAGTTCCGTCATGTCATTTATGACTTGCTCGCAAATTTTTTTGTCATTTCGAGTAGTACAGGTATGTTTTGACATGTTGAAAGCGAGTTCAAGAACTTAAAGTTCTTTAGTTGGATTTAGTAGGTTTTGAGGTATGATTCTTGGATTTAGTGTTGTTTCGGATGTTTCGAAGGCTCGAGCGAGTCTGTATTATGATTTAGAACTTGTTGGTATATTTGGATGGGACCTCGGGTGGGCCCGGATGCCATTCGAACATCGCGCGAGGAAAACCAAGCTTAAGTAGAGTTGTTGGTGCATCAGATCTGGTGCGACCGCACCTACGAAGGATTAGCTGCAGGTGCGAGACCACAAGTGTGGTCGAAGCCTCGCAGGTGCGGGCCTATTCCCGCAGAAGCGGAGCAGCAGATGCGGGCTCCGTTCCGCTGGTGCGATGCATGGACATTTTCTCCTCTTCCGCATGTGCAGGCACTAGCTCGCAGATGCGAGACTGCAGGTGCGGTCCTCGAGCCCCAGGTGCGAAAGTCCTGGAGGCAGTGAACTTGTTTTAAGTGCGGGATTAAGACATATTAGGCCATTTTCTTCATCTTTGGACGATTTGGGGAGCTTTCAAAAGGGAGATTCGACCTAGCATCGTGAGGTAAGTTAATTTCTACTTGAAAGTGAGATTTATACTTGAGTTTTGGGTAGTTTAACACATCAAAAGTTGTGGAAATCATGGTTTAGAGTAAAAGCTTAGGGTTTTGAGAAAAATAAGTTTTAAACAAGAATTCTTTTATGGAATCATGCAAAAATTATATAATATTGATCCTCAGGTTATGTGTAACTATTTCTCTTGAAAATTTCCGGAATCCAAACATGTGGGCCTGGGGGTACATTTTAGGATTTCGCAAACTAGGTTGAGATAATTATTTAAATAGGGGAATTTTGGACTTTTGAGCATAGATTGATTTATTTATATAATGTTTGGCTAGTTTCGGGTCCTTGGGCAACGAATTTGGAGACTTGGGCACATTCTTGACCCGGGAAGTAGGCTTTAAAGGAGGTAAGTCTCCTTTCTAATCTTGTAAGAAAATTGTCCTCATAGGTGAAGTAATTAACTATGTGTCATTATTTTTGGGGACTATGTACGTATGAGGTGATGAGATTCCGTGCGTAGTGACTATTCTTGTTATGTCTGGGTAGTTAGGTTCACTCCATGCCTTGTGAATTCTGTTAATTGAATTATATGCCTTATAATTTCCTTGTACGAAAGCTTGTTTGCAAGAAATCCTAGAACTTAATGTTTTCAAACGAATTGTTATTTTGGAAAAGGATTTAAAGAAAAATGTTGTGTCTATGTGTGACCGCTTTGCAAATTTATATTCTGCGAGTGGAGTGATTCTTTCCACTACTCTCATGGGAGCGGGTTGTATGCCACGGCAGGTTAATAGATGCATCTATGGTTCTCTCTGTTCGATCCTTCGGCAGTGCACATTTATTTTTTTGTTGGCTCAGACCGTACTCCTTGACACATTATTTGCGCATGCTACCTGCTTGATATAATTCATAACTTTTAAATTGTTATATGTCTTGGAAGACAAATTGTAATTGTATGTTGGAGTTTTTTCCACGTAAATAGGTTTTGTGAGTATGCTCGACATTCATTGTTTTACTATTAATGTGTACTTGTTATTCATGTTGAATCACACATCAAAATATACTTATTGGACCTAGTGAGCGTCAAGTCGACTTCTCGTCACTACTTCTTCGAGATTAGACTGGATAATTACTGGGTACATATTGTTTATGTACTCATGCTACAGGTTCTGAGGCATTTGTCCCTTATTTCACGTGGTTCGAGGCTTCACGGTGAGCTGCTTCTCTTGATGCCGTTCAACAGCACTCTGGAGTCTCTCTTTTCCTATTCTGTCTATCTCTTCTTAGACAGTAGGATAGTCCTTTTATTCTTTTGATTCGACTCTACTGGATGCCTGTAGACTTGTGACACTAGTTTTTGGCACGCACATTTGGTAGACTATTCTTTTGGTGATGTAATTGATTAAAGTTGATTTTTTTTGTCTTCGTAACTTAATTGCCCTACTATGTGTTATATTCCATGCTTTGTGGCTAAATTATTTTGAGATAAGAAAAGCAGTTAATAGAAAACAAACTAGACTCACTAGATAATTAGTGTCGTCTTGCCTGACAACGATGTTGGGCGCCATCGCGACCTGGATTAGGATTTAAATCGTGAATACATGGTATCAGAGCTCTAGGTTCACGAGGTCTCACAAGTTACAGGCAAACCTAATAGAGTCTTCCGGATCAGTACGGAGACGTCCTATTTATCTTCGGGAGGCTATAGGGTGTTAGGAAATCTCTCTTTATTCATCTTATATCATGCAGTTGATAATATGTTAATCTCACTCCTCTATTCTCTCACAGATGGTGAGGACGCGCACAACCGATATTCCAGACCTAGGAGGGGCCGCTACCCCCACTGTCAGAGGCGGTGGTAGAGGTCGGGGGAGGGCACCGGCCTGAGGTAGGTTATGAGGGCATCCCAAAGCTTCCCAAGTTGCACCGCCAATGGATCCAGCAGAGGATTCTATCACTGAGGAGCAGGGCGAGGGGCCCGCAGCAGATCCTGCCATGTTGGACTTCATGACGGCTCCGGGATTTCAGGAGGTTATGGGTCTTATGATGTGGTTCATGGATACTATGACTCAAGCTAGTTTATTTCCAGTGGACCCGGCCACATCCTTGGCAGGAGGGGGAGCACAAACCCCTACTGCCCAGGCCGCAGGACATGCAGCTGCAGTTTATCAGACCCCGGGTACACTGCTCGAGGGTGGGGTTCAGCCAGTAGCAGCAGTAGCACCTGAGCCCAGACCAGCTGCGGACGGCGATACGCAGAAGCTACTAAACAGATGGACCAGACTAGACCCTTCTGTCTTTGGAGGCGAGCGTAATGAGGATGCTCAAGATTTTATTGAAAGGTGCAGGGACAGATTGCACAATATGAGGATACTGGAGTCCCATGGAGTAGACTTCACTACTTTCCAGCTAGAGGGCAGGGCCCGTAGATGGTGGCAGTTTTACGTTCTTGGCAGACCGACGGATTCTCCTCCTATCACTTCGGAGCAGTTCACTCAGCTATTCCTGGACAGTTATATTCCACCCTGTGAGAGGAAAGAGTTGCAGTATCAGTTTGAGCAGCTAGAGCAGGGTCAGATGTCAGTGACCGACTACGAGGCTAGGTTTTCTGAGTTGTCTCGTCATGCACTTATGATACTTCCTACTGATACAGAGAGAGTGCGGAGATTTGTAGCTAGGGTGCACTCAGGTATTAGGGCCAACATGGCCCGAGAGGTGGAGATGGGGACTCCTTATCAGCTTGTACTAGAGATTGCTCGCAGGATTGAGGGTTATCGATCGAGGAGCAGAGAGCAGGGACAGCAGGATAAGAGAGCTCGGTTTTTTGGAGATTTCAAAGGTGCTCCAGCTAGGGGCAGAGGTCAGTTCGGCAGGGGCCATCCTAGTAGACCTCCATATTCATAACCCCCACCACCTCCTCGAGGTGCTCTGATGAGACCTTATTTCAGCGCGATGCCGGAGAGTTCTTATCGCCCACCAGCCATTTAGGGTTCCTCAGGTGGATATTCTGCTCATCAGTGATCTCCCAGCTCTTATTTCAGTGTTATTCCAGAGAGTTCATACTGCTCTCCAGCTATTCAGGGTTCTTCAGAGCAACACGTTATGGTGCCGAGAGGTTGCTATGAATGTGGGGATCCAGGTCACATGAAGAGGTTTTGTCCCAGGCTTCGGGGAAAGGTAGTGCAGCAGAGTCACCAGCCTATGGTTTTAGCACCGGCAGCTCGACCACCTAGAGGTGGAGGACAGGCTGGTAGGGGTCGTCCTAGAGGTGGAGGCCAGGCAGGGGGAGCCCAGTCAGCTCCTGTCCATTCAGGTGGAGGTCAGTCATCCGGCGCTCCAGCCAGATTCTATGCTTTCCCGGCCAGACCAGATGCAGTAGCCTCAGATTCCGTGATCACATGTATTATTTCACTATGCGGTAGGTGTCACGCCCCAAAATTGAGGGACGCGACCGGCACTCAACCGGGTGATCCCAGTCAAGAGAACCTGTTTTTCCTTTCCTACCCCACGTGATAATATCGTACATGATTTGTATGAAACAGTGAAATAAGTTTAAAATCATGTGATTACCATAATAAGTCCATTTTCTTTTCCTCGTATTACATTATCATATTAGATTTCCCGTTACATACAAAATAGATACAACACTTCCAATACGGACATGATTACGAACAATTACAACCACTGCGCAAAATATACATATATACACCCACATAGTGTCTACGGAGCCTCTAAGAATGTTTAAGAGTTTATACAATACTTGCCGGCAACAAGACCCCGACTATACCTTACAATACATAATATACTCAAAAGAGATAGCAGAGACTACACATGGCCCCGAGAGGAAGGGGGCTCACCAGTACAGCTGGAAGAGGATGAGGAGAAGACACCACTAACGGCGAGTTTGGCTACGTATGGACCCACCTACATCCATATAAAATATGTAGTGCCCCGGCAAAAGGGACGTTAGTAATGTGGAATAGTACTAGTATGTATACACAAACTTTATCCCAAGTACAATCAAACAGTACACAATTAAGAGACAGTGATATAACCAAATAAATCAAGGTACGTGAAAAGAAACAACCATAATCAAACAAGTTTCACAATCTTTCCCTTTTTCCCCTTCAACATCATCATATTCAAGAGCCCATAGCTTTTCATTTCAGTAGTGATATCGATCACGTTTCCTCCTTATTACCTCGGCCACCCTTATTACCTCACACCTCCTGAAGCTTATTGCTTTGTGTTGCGGCTCGCAACCCGATCACCCTGACAATGATATTTCATAACAGCAACCACAAACCATTACATCACAAGAATTATCCTTTCAAGGAATACAATTTCATATTAACAGCTCATTTAATTGGGCCCAAGGCCCCACAACATTTATCAAGTAGAAAATTCCATGAACACGGTACTGCCACATTTGCTCAATTCAGTTACATTATTTCATAATACTCCTTTCATTATTTTTCCACGTATGGTTTTCAACTATTTCACACATTCCCACATAAGGTGCACATACCACATATTCAAACCCAACAAGAGGATTCTACGAAGGTTAAAGTTAGCCATACATACCTCGAACTGGGATTTTTCTTCCTTAATTTCTAGCTCAAGTCACCGGACCTTCTAGCACCTTCAATCTAATTCACAATGTGACACATTTAAACTTAGAATTAGGAATCATGAACATGTCTTGAACTCATTTGAGCTTTCTATCAAACACTAGGTGCTCCTTTAGATTAACTAACCCCTTTTTTAGTTAAAGGTTACCCTACCCTACTTTCCTTTACTAGCTTATGATAAAATGGGTACATGCATGAAAGACTCTTAACCCCATCCTTACGAAGTATCCTACCCATAAGTCATTTTTAACAAAATCTGGAAATTTGGGGTCAGTGGGGTGGAAGCTTACCTATTAGAGTGAAGAAATCTGTGTTTTACTTGATTAATTCCAAGCTTGATTGATGAAGGAAGACCAATTTGATGAAGTTGGGACTTTCTCTCTCTAGAACCCACTCTTTCCTCTCTCTAATTTCTCAGAAAAAGTGGTTAAAATGAAGGGGAGAGGTGTTTTTAATGGATTGGGGTCGGGTGTTAAAATAAAAAAAAATAGAAGCCCGACACAATAATTCGGTCAGGAGTGCGATCGCATTCTTGACATGCGGTTCGCATAATCGACTGCATAATGGCCCTCAAGATGGGCCAAAATTTTGAAACACACTTCCCAAATATGCGACTGTTGTGCGGTTCGCATACACGTTATGCGATCGCATAATGCGTCGCATAACACCCACTTTTTGGAAAATTTTGTATTCTTTAAATCTTGGGGGTACTTTTTACTCAGTTCTGGTCTGTTTCGAAAATTTCCACAATAACAACAACTCGGGGATTCATTCGCATATTATTATTATTTTTTTATTTTTTTACAACAAAATTTTATGGGTCTTTACATTAGGGATGCTTCGGTATTATTTGATGCAGGATCTACTTATGCATATGTATCAGCCCTGTTTGCTCATTTCGTGGATATTCCTCGTGAGTCCGTGGGTATTCTTATTTATGTGTCCACTCCTGTCGGTGATTATGTGGTTGTGGACCGGATTTATCGGTCATGTGTGGTTACATTTTGTGGGTTCAAGACCAGAGCGGACCTTCTGTTACTTGATATGACTGATTTTGAGGTCATCCTAGGCATGGATTGGTTATCTCCTTATCACGCTGTCCTAGATTTCCATGCCAAGACGGTTACTCTGGCCATGCCTGAGTTGTCGAGATAGGAGTAGAGAGGTTCCTCAGTCAGTGCAGCCAGTCGGGTTGTTTCTTTCTTGAAGGCTCGACGTATGGTCGAGAATGGTTGTTTGGCTTATCTTGCTTATGTGTGGGACACCACCGCCGAGTCTCTGACGATTAATTCAGTGCCAGTAGTTCGAGATTTTGATGACGTATTTCCTTCAGACCTTCCAGGCATACCACCAGATCGTGATATTGGTTTTTGCATTGACTTAGCTCCAGGCACCCAACCTATATCTATTCCCTCATACCGTATGGCTCCGAATGAATTAAAGGAATTGAAAGAAAAACTTGAGGAGTTGTTAGCTAAGGGGTTTATCAGACCGAGTGTATCGCCTTGGGGTTCTCCAATGTTATTTGTGAAGAAGAAGGATGGGACTATGCGGATGTGTATTGACTACCGCCAGTTGAACAATGTCACCATCAAGAACAAGTACCCGTTTCCGCGTATCGATTATTTGTTTGACCAGTTGTAGGGTGCTCGGGTGTTTTCTAAAATTGACTTGAGATCAGGGTACCATCAGCTGAAGATTCGGAAGTCGGATGTTTCGAAGACTGCCTCCCATACGAGATATGGTCAAAACGAGTTCCTGGTGATATCATTTGGCTTGACTAATGCCCCCGCAGCATTTATGGATTTGATGAACAGGGTGTTCAGGCCTCATATTGATTCTTTTGTTATTGTCTTCATTTATGACATTCTGATTTACTCACGCAGCCTGGGGAGCACGAGCAGCATTTGAGAGTGGTGCTTCAGACTTTGCGAGAACAAAAGTTATACGCTAAGTTCTCTAAGTGTGAGTTCTGATTAGATTCGGTGGCATTCTTGAGACACGTGGTATCTGGAGAGGGTATCAAGATAGATCCTAAGAAGATTGAGGCAGTTCAAAGTTGGCCACGCCCTACTTCAGCGACAGAGATCAGGAGCTTCTTGGGACTGGCAGGTTATTATCGCCGGTTTGTGTAGGGTTTTTCGTCCATTGCAGCCCCTCTGGCTAGATTGAACTAGAAGGGTTCCCCATTCCGATGATCCGATGAGTGTGAGGCAAGTTTCCAGAAGCTCAAGACAATCTTGACCACAGCACCAATTCTAGTGTTGCCTTTCGGTTTGGGGATGTATATAGTTTATTGCGACGCTTTACGCGTTGGTTTGGGATGTGTAATTATGCAGGAGGGGTGAGTTATTGCATATGCTTGACGTCAGCTGAAGGTTCATGAGAAGAATTACCATGTGCACGATTTGGAGTTGGCGACGATTGTTCGTGATCTTAAGATTTGGAGGCACTACTTGTATGGGGTGCCTTGTGAGGTTTATACAGACCACCGCAGTTTGCAGAACCTGTTCAAGCAGAGGGATCTTAATTTGAGGCAGCGTAGATGGCTTGAGTTGCTAAAGTATTATGACATTACTATGATTTATCATTCGGGCAACACGAATGTGGTTGCAGATGCCTTAAGGCGGAAGGCGGAGAGTATGGGTAGCTTGGCTTTTATTTCAGTAGAGGAGAGACCTCTAGCTTTAGAGATTCAATCCTTGGCTAATCACCTGGTGAGGTTGGACCTTTCAGAGTCCAGCCGAGTTCTTGCACGTGTTGTTGCTCAGTCTTCATTATTAGGGGAGATCAAGGTTCGGAAGTTTGATGATCCGCACTTGCCAGTTCGCCGGGAGACAGTGTTATAGAGTGGTCCCAAGGATGTTTCTATTGGCAAGGATGGTGTTCTGAGACTTCAGGGTCGCTTATGTGTCCCTAATGTTGACGGCCTGAGGGAGAGGATTCTAGAGGAGGCACATAGTTCCAGGTATTCTATTCATCTTGGTGCTACGAAGATGTATCGTGACCTGAGGCAGCATTACTTGAGGAGGCGGATGAAGAAGGACATAGTGTAGTATGTTTTTAGATGTCTAAATTTCCAGCAAGTTAAGTATGAGCACCAGAGGCCAGGAGGCCTACTTCAGCAGATGCCTATACCTGAGTGGAAATGGGAGCGCATCACTATGGACTTGGGTTGCCTCGGATGTTGATGCGGTTTGGGTTATTGTGGACAGGTTGACCAAGTCGGCACATTTCATTCTAGTAGCTACTACTTATACTTCAGAGAGGTTGGCCCAGATCTATATTTGGGAGATAGTTCGATTGCACGGTGTGCTTGTGTCCATTATATCAGATCGAGGTTCTCAGTTCACCTCGCACTTCTGGAGAGCAGTACAGAGTGAGTTAGGCACCCGAGTAGAGCTCAGCACATCATTCCATCCTCAGACCGACAGGAAATCGGAGCGGATAGTTCAAATATTGGAGGACACGCTCAGAGCATGTGTGATTGACTTTGGAGGGCAGTGGGACCAATTCTTGCCTTTGGCTGAGTTTGCTTATAATAAGAGTTATCAGTCCAGCATTGAGATGGCTCCATTTGAGGCCTTGTATGGTCAACGATATCGTTCTCCCATCGAGTGGTTTGAGCCTGGCGAGGCTAAGTTATATGGCACTGACATGGTGAAGATGCCTTGGAGAAAGTAAAGTTGATCCAGGAGAGGCTTCACACAGCACAATCCAGACAGAAGAGTTACGCGGATCAGAAGGCGCGTGATATATCATTTATGGTCGGCGAGAAGGTCCTGTTGAAAGTCTCACCGATGAAGGGTATTATGAGGTTTGGAAAGACGGGCAAGCTGAGCCCAAGGTTTATACGTCCATTTGAGGTGTTGAGGCGAATTGGGGAGGTTGCTTATGAGCTTGCTTTACCTCCCATTTTATCACGAGTTCATTGGGTATTTCATGTGTCCATGCTCCGGAGGTAGTACGCCGACTTCTCTCACGTGATAGACTTCAGCACCATTCAGCTAAACGAGAGATTGGGTTATGAAGAGGAGTCAGTTTCTATCATCGACAGTCAGGATCGCCAGTTGTGGTCCAAGAGGGTTTCCACTGTAAAGGTCTAGTGGAGGGGCAAACCAGTCGAGAAGGAGATTTGGGAGTCCAGGGAGAACATACGGAGCAGATATCCACACTTATTCAGCACTCCAGGTATGATTCTAGACCCGTTCGAGGATGAAATTTTGTTTAAGAGGTGGAGAATGTAACGACCTGACCAGTCGTTTGGTGTTCTAGAACCCCGTGCCCCTAAATGAGACTTCCCGTATTTGATTTTACTGATTTATAACTTGCAGGGATGGTTGGTTCGGGATTTGGAGAAATTTGGGATGGTATAGGAACACTTAGTTCCTTAAGGTTGGCCTTAAAGGCCAAGTTTGAATTCGGTCAACATTTTTAGTAAACGACCCTGGAATCAAGGTTTGAAAGTCCCCGAAGGTTATGACGATTTCGGACTTCGGGCATATGTTCGGAACGGGATTCTGATGACCCGGGAGCGTTTCGGTGCCAAATAGTGAAATATGATTCCTTAAGCTCAAAAATTGAGGTTTGGAATGTGTTTTGGTGTTATCGAGGTCTGGACGAAAATCCGAGACGGGGAATAGTTCCTTCATGTCATTTATGACTTGCTCGCAGAATTTGGTGTCATTCCGAGTAGTATAGGTATGTTTCAGCATGTTGAAAGAGAATTCAAGAACTTAAAGTTCTTAAGTTGGATTTAGTATGTTTTGAGGTATGATTCTTGGATTTAGTGTTGTTACGGACGTTCTGAAGGCTCGATTTAGAAATTGTTGGTATATTTGGACGGGGCCTCGAGTGCGCCCGGATGCCATTCGGACATCGCGCGAGGCAAACCAAGCTCAAGAAGATATGTTGGTGCACCAGATCTGGTGCGACCGTACCTGCGAAGGATCAGTCGCAGGTGCGGTCGAAGCCTCGCAGGTGCGGCCGTAGAGGGGCTGCCCATTTTCCGCAGATGCGGGACTATTCCCGGAGAAGTGGGAGCCGCAGATGTGGGCTCCGTTCCGCAGGTGCGATGCCTGGCCATTTTCTCCTCTTCCGCAGGTGCAGGAACTAGCTCGGAGATGCGACACCACAGATGCGAGACCGCAGGTGCGTCCTCGAGCCACAGGTGCGAAAGTCCTCGAGGCGGTGAAGACGTTTTAAGTGCGGGATTTAGACATTTTAGGCCATTTTCTTCATCTTTGGACGATTTGGGGAGCTTTCAAAAGGGAGATTCGACCTAGCATCGTGAGGTAAATTATTTCCTACTTGAAAGTGAGATTTATACTTGAGTTTTAGGTAGATTAACACATCAAAAATTGTGGAAATCATGGTTTAGAGTAAAAACTTAGGGTTTTGAGAAAAATAAGTTTTAAACAAGAATTTTTTTGTGGAATCATGAAAAAACTATATAATATTGATCCTTAGGTTATGGATAACTATTGCCCTTGAAAATTTCTGAAATCCGAACATGTGGACCCGGGAGTACATTTAGGATTTTGCAAACTAGGTTGAGATAATTATTTAAATAGTGGAATTTTGGACTTTTGAGCATAGATTGATTTATTTATATAATGTTTGGCTAGTTTTGGGTCCTTAGGCGACGAATTTGGAAATCTGGGCGCATTCTTGCCCCGGAAGTAGGCTTGAAACAAGGTAAGTCTCCTTTCTAACCTTGTAAGAGAGAGTTGTCCCCATAGGTGAAGTAATTAACTATGTGTCATTATTTGTGGGGACTACGTACGTACGAGGTGACGAGAGTCTGTGCGTAGTGACTATTCTTGTTATGTGCGGGTAGTTAGGTTCACTCCATGCCTTGTGAATTCCGATAATTGAATTATATGCCTTATAATTTCCTTGTACGAAAGCTTGTTTGCAAGAAATCCTAGAACTTAATTTTTTCAAAAGAATTGTTATTTTGGAAAAGGATTTAAAGAAAAATGTTGTGTTTATGTGTGACCGCTTCGCAGATTTATATTCCGCGAGTGGAGTGGTTCTTTTCACTACTCTCATGGGAGCAGGTCGTACACCACGTCAGGTTAATAGATGTATCTATGGTTAGCGCCATTCGACCTTTCGGCGGTGCACATTTATTTTTATGTTGGCTCAGACCATACTCCTTGACACATTATTTGTGCATGCTACCTGCTTGATATAATTCATAACTTTTAAACAGTTATATGTCTTGGAAGAAAAATTGTATTTATATGTTGGAGTTTTCGACACGTAAATAGGTTTTGTGAATATGCTCGACATTTATTATTTCACTATTCATGTGTACTTGTTATTCATGTTGAATTATACATCTAAATATACTTATTGGACTAGTGAGCGTCAAGTCGACCTCTCGTCACTCATTCTTCGAGATTAGACTGGATACTTACTGGGTACATATTGTTTATGTACTCATGCTACACTTCTGTACTTAATTGTACAGGTTCTGAGGCAGGTGCATTTGGTTACCAGTCCGGAGATCGTCCCTGATTTCACGTGGTTCGAGGCTTCACGGTGAGCTGCTTCTCTTGATGTCGTTCAGTAGCACTCTGGAGTCTCTCTTTTGCTATTCTGTCTATCTCTTCTTATACAGTAGGATAGTCATTTTATTCTTTTGAATCTACTCTACTAGATGCATGTAGACTTGTGACACTAGTTCCTGGCACGCACATTTGGTAGACTATTCTTTTGGTGATGTAATTGATTAAAATTTATGTTTTTTTGTCTTCGTAACTTAATTTCCCTACTATGTGTTATATTCCATGCTTTGTGGCTAATTATTTTGAGATAAGAAAAACAGTTAATAGAAAACAAACTAGACTCACTAGATAATTAGTGTCGGCTTGCCTGACAACGGTGTTGGGCCCCATCACGACCTGGATTAGGATTTGGGTCGTGACACAAAGATCATGGTACAAAAGCATATTAATTTAAGGTGAATGGAACATGCACAATCTAGGACTTATTCCATTTAACGTATGCATAATAGAAGAAGCCAAGCATACTAAAATTTAACTAGAAGCTTTAAGCAATGCTAAAGAGTGTGGTACTGAGAAAGAACACTACATTGTTACATGTTTGACTGAACATTGACACAGTAATTGGCACATAAAGTTCATGTGAGCATAAGGAAGGGGAAACAGTAGAGCATACATAATGTACTCATCATAAAAGAGTTTACTCAAACATGTTCTGGGCCAGCGATGATTCCTAAGAGTATCAATAAAAAAAATCGAGGCAAGACATGTGAAAGGACTCAAACAATAGGGATTCAAAATAGAAAAGCATGCTTAAGGGAATCATTGAAGTTACACATATGAAATAGGTATGCACCAAAACTCAGAATCCAAGTGAATTCAGATAACAAGGCGTATAGGATGATAAAATCAAATATGAACATGAACAAAACCAAACAACATCATATTGATTCACAAAAGCATGAATGACATGAATACAAATAATAGAGAATAAAATCGCAATAGTCTTATTAGTCACCAATTTGCTGGATTAACGAGCTAATAAGGTAGAGATTAAGAACGAAGAGCTTGCTTGTTAGTAACAGCAAAACCTCCAAATTTCTCAGTGCGTCAGAGTTCCCAGGGGCTTCAAATGAACCCAGGGCAGTGCTCACACTAAGATAGGTTGAATAGTAGAATTCTGGTGGCCTTGGCTTTCAGCCGGCCAAGGTCTCGATTTCAGAATGGTAGAATGAGTAGAGTGAGAGGATAACAGTAATTAAGGTCTTACAAAGGGGATTTAGGGGAGGGGTTTATATAGTAGTTAAAAATCAAGAAAACAAATAAGAAAAATCATCAGTCAAACACGAGAAAGGAAAGGGTGTCGCATGCAATCGGAAAAATCAGTGAGGAAAGGGGGGAAATCTAAAACCCTAGTTGAGAGAAATCAGAGATTCAACCAAAGACCTTGGTGAATCGGCCTCATATCACCTTGCAATGAACGTATAAAGATGGAATACCATCTAGATCTTGGAGATTGAAGGCGGATTCCCTTTGATTCGAAGATTTATACTTGCCAAAATAGAACAAGTACTATGTAATACCATATAGGAACAACTAGTAGCGAAGGAGGTAAGAAAATATCGGGTGAATCCCATTGTTAACGGGATTAGGAGAAGGATTGGAGAGGGCGGCGATTGGGGTGTCTAAAGGAGGGAGGAGAGTATAGAGCATCTGTCTTTAGGAAATGGGGATTAGGTTTAGTTCATGGGGATATAAGGAAAGGGAGTGAGGTGTTTGTGAGCTGTTGATTGCTTTTGATCAACGGTTGAGATCTAAGGGAGCTGGGTCGGGTTTTGGAAACAGGTTCTGCCTGGGTTGAGATTAAAGGATGTTTGGATTGGGCTACTGGAGAGGGAAGTGAGTGGGCTAAGTTTTTGAGCCAAAATTGGTCCGAAAATTAGCCTAAAATTGGGCCAGTTTTTTAAATGAGAAATTAAGGGGAAAATAATTTAATAAAAATAGTTAAATAAAATATAAAAATTTTATGTGAATTATTACTTTAATACAATAGTAGAAGATTATAAAAAATTTAAACTATTATTTTTGACCTTGAATAAGATGACAAAATGCAATAAATTGCAAAATATAGGTCATTATTGCAAGATTGTGTAAATAGCCTAAAAAATTACTACTGTAATTATATAAAATGAAGTAAAAATATTTGAAATATTTATTATGGATGAAATTAATAATTTAGGTGATTAATTCATCACAAAATAATTTGAAGGAGTAATTAATAAATATTCAAGTAATTTAAATGCAAGAAAATCAATTTTAAAGAAAAGTTATAGAAAATTTTTGTATAGATATTGTAAACTAAATAATGATGCAAAATGATATTTTAAAAAATATATATACTACTTAGGAAATGTGAAGGCAAAATTGAGTATCAACAATGGGTATTACAACATCAACACCAATAACTCAACAAGATGATATTCTACGAAAAAACAACTTTAATTAAAAATGATTTAACAATTAAGTGGTAACAAGACAATAAGGAATTCAATAACTTCAACTAAGCCGGTAAAATACCACATATAGCCCGTGTTCCCACTCGTCACCTTGCGGACACGGCTTTCACATAACATAAATAGCACAATCAACCCAAATCCTAAGGAGTAGTTTCCAACTATACCAGTTCAACCCTCCGAACTAGCTTTCCCCCTAAAGTTCACCTCCACACGACTCAAATCTAACCAAAAATGATATAATAACATCAAACAATGCAACAGAAACCAATTATAATAAATAAAGCTATGATCTTTACATTTTTTTCCAAAAAGTCAACGCCGAGCACCTCTTGGATTCTGAATCCAAGATTACCCGAGCGAAGCCCAAAACAATACAAGCTCACACATAAACAACCGGAGTTTGATAGCTCAATCAATTCTCTAAAATATTGCTCTTGGGTGTTCATAAGCCAAGAGTCCAACTCACACTAGTTGGGTCCCATATCTCCCGAAATACTCCTCCAAAACTTTCCAAATTCGAGTATGTTGTTCTCCTAAGATAGGAGAACAAAATCCCAAAAGGAATCGGGAAATAAATGCCTCTAACTAATTTTAAATTTTTAACATTTAGGACATAACCTTAGGTCTTGATTTAAATAATTAAATGGGTTTTCAATTAAAATCATGTATTAAATTTTAAACCAAGGGAATGAATCAAACGGAAATACTTAGGTTATTGTTTAGACCTTACACGATGGAAGAAATTTGAAGAACATCCTTGAATTCTATCAATCCCAAAAAAAATCCCAACAACATTAATAGCCAAAAAATGCCCTGTTGTTGTACCTTATTTCTTGTGCCAAACGATTCCGAAACTAATTTTTGATGCCTCTAATAGATTCCTCACGAAATTCCAGTCAAGTTAGGCTTTTAAATCACTTTATTGACCTTGTAATCAAGGAAATATGTTGGTTTCTATAACGACCCGACCGGTCGTTTTGCATTATCGGACTCTGTTCCCCTAGATGAAACTTCCCATAGCGGCTTATTGTGATTTATGACTTGCGGGGACGGTTGTTTCGGGATCCGGAAGCATAGAGTGATATAGGAACACTTGGTTCCTCAAGGTTGTCCTTTAAGGCCAAGTTTGACTTCGGTCAACATTTTGAGTAAACAACCTTGGAATTGAGTTTTGACGGTTCCAGTAGCTTCATATGAGATTTTGGACTTGGGCGTATTTTCATAATGGGTTTTGGATGACCCAGGAGCGTTTCGGCGCCCAATATTGAAATAAGAGTTTCCTTAAGTTCATATTGTGGTAAGGGACATGTTGTTGTGTCATCAAAGTCCGAACAGAATTACGAGACCGGGTATAGTTATTTTGTGTCATTTATGACTTGCTTGCAAAATTTGGGGTCATTCCAAGTAGTATAGGTCGGTTCGGCGCATTGTTAGCGAATTCAAGAAACTTAAAGTTCCTAAGTTTTGTTCTAGGGGTTTTGAGGTGTGATTTTGAGTTTTAGCATTGTTGCGGGTGTTTCGAAGGCTCGAGCGAGTCTGTATGATTTGGGTCTTGTTGGTATATTTGGACAGGGGCTCAGGTGGGCCCACATGCCTCTCGGGCACTAAACAAGGCCAAAAACCAGCTGAAGCAGTTGTTGGTGCACCTGATATGGTGTGACCGACGGTGTGGACTCCTGCCCGCAGGTGCGAGCCCAGGACCTTGTCCCATTTTCCGCAGGAGCGGTCCTTGAGCCGTAGGTGCGACACAACTGAAGGCAATGGGTTCTTTTAAAACGGGAAATGTTCATTTTCTCCATTTTTCTTCCACCATTGTCAACCTAGGGAGCTTGGGAAAGAGCCAATCCACCTAGCTACTGAAAGGTAAGTGATTTCTAATCCACCTAGCTACTGAAAGGTAAGTGATTTCTATTCTGATATTAGTTTAATACATGAAATCCTAGGTAGATTACCCTCCTAATTAGTGAAAAATCAAGGGTTAGAGTAAAAACCTAGGGCTTTATGAAATTTGGGGGATTATCCACTAAACTAGCTATGAAATCATACAAAAATCATATATTATTGACCCATAGGGTATGGGTAATTGTTTCCTTCAAGAATTTCCGGAGTCCGAGCATGTGGGCCCGGGGTGTATTTTTAGTATTTTTCAAAGTAGGTTGAAATAACTACTTAATTAGGTAAATTTCATAGTTTTGAGCATAGATTAATTCATGTATGCAATATTTGACTAGTTCCGAGTCCTTGAGAGGCGAGTTTGGAGGTTCGGGCGCGTTCTTGACCCGGAAAGTAGGATTCTACATGAGGTGATTCTCCTTTTTAACCTTGTAAGAGGGAATTGTCCCCATAGGCGATTATATATAATTGCATGTCCTTATTTTCGGGGGCTACACATGCACGAAGTGACGAGAGTTCGTGCGTAGCTACTATTATGCTATGTTGGATAGTTCTAGGACTCACAAGCATGTTATTATGAGCCTTACGTGTGTCCCTAAATGTATTTGAGTTGCATAGTATCCTTGAATTTGGTGTGGAAGTATTAGGAAGTTATGTTCAAAAATCATATTGCTTAAGTTCTTGTTTTTTTACATACAATCTCTGTAAATTCCCTAAATGCTGAAAAAATATGTGTATGTATACGGCACCCGCGTCGCATGTATGATTCGTGAGCGGGATAGCCCTACTATTATGTCAACCGCGTCGCATGTTCGATTCGCGAGCGGGGTAATAGATGCATCTATAGTTTGAGTCGTTCGACCCTCGGCAGTGCACATTTATTTTCGCGACGCTTCGGTCGTACGCTTTCGGCCTATTATGTGCTATATAATTTACTGGGAGTTGTTTTTAATTGTATAAATTGTTTCATGTGAAAAAGGGAATTTAGTACATTGTATGCTAGTGAAATTAGACATGCAAAGGTAATTACAACTATACTTGATATTTTATGTCTTTGTGATTACTATGACTGTTATGCCTGCCTAGTTCTTATTAAGTGATGTTATTTAAAATGTTGACCCTAGTAAATATAACGTCTACCTCTCGTCACTACTTATTCGAAATTAGGCGGGATACTCACTGGGTACATATATGTTTATGTACTCAGAGCTACGCTTCAGTACTTAATTGTACAGGCTCTAAGGCAGGTGCATTTGAGCATTTATCCGGAGCTCGTCCCTGACGTATACTTGGCTTGGACTTCTTGGTGAGCTTCTTTCCCTGACGTATCTCTCTGGCAACACCTTGGAGTTCCTCTTTTCTTTGCTATGTCTGTATTACTTTTCTTCAGAGGGCAAACTTATATTTTCTTTTGGATACTCGTTTCTGGCATGCCCATGTAGTGGATATTCTATTCTTTTGGGTTGTAATTATCGGTGGTGATTACTATATTTATTTCTCACTTTTGGGCGTCTAAGTCATTAATTTACTTCGAATTTATGCATTTGAAAGAAAAACCTCTTAAGTATGGTGAATTGGTTTATAAATTAAAAAGGGATCACTAGTAAATTAAGGTTGGCTTGCCTGACATCGAAGTTGGGTGCCATCGCGACCTAAATTAGGATTTTGGTCATGAAAACATGGTATCAGAGCTCTAGGTTCACGTAAGTCTCGCAAGTCACGGGCAAACCTAATAGAGTCTTGCGGATCGATACGGAGACGTGTGTATTTATCTTCGGGAGGCTATAGGGTGTTAGGAAACCTCTTTTTATTTATGTTCTATCGTGCAGTTGATGGTTTACTAAATCTCATTCATCTATTCTCTGACACATGGTGAGGACATGCGCTTCTGACATTCCAGACCCAGGAGATGCCGCTACCCCCACCGTCTAAGGCCGTGGCAGAGGCTAGGGGAGGGCACCAGCCGGAGGTAGGGGACGAGGGCGTCCCAGAGCTGTTCCAGTAGCACACCCAGTAGATCCGGCAGAGGATCCTATCACAGAGTAGCAAGGCGAGGTGCCCCCAGCATATCCTGTCCCAGTAGACTTTATGATAGTGCCAGGCTTCCAGGAGGTCATGGGTCGTATGATGCAGTTCATGGACACTATGACTCAGGCTGGTTTATTTCCAGCAGATCCTACCACATCTTAGGCGGGAGGGGGAGCACATACCCCTACTGCCCAGGCCGTAGGACATGCAGCGGCAGTATATCAGACTCCGGGTACACTGCCCGTGGGTGGAGCCCAGCCGGTAGTAGCAGCACCTGAGCTCAGACCAGCTGCGGATGGCGATCCACAGAAGTTACTGGATAGGTGGACCCGATTGCACCCTCCTATATTCAGAGGTGAGAAGGGCGAGGATGCCCAGTACTTCATTGATAGGTGCAGGGATAGACTGCACAACATGAGGATACTGGAGTCCCATGGAGTGGACTTCACTACTTTTCAGCTTGAGGGCAGGGCCCGCAGATGGTGGCAGTCCTATGTCCTTGGTAGACCGGCGGGTTCCCCTTCCATCACTTGGGAGCAGTTCACTCAGCTGTTCATGGACAGGTATATCTCACCCTCCGAGAGGGAAGAGCTGTAATATCAGTTTGAGCAGCTGGAGCAGGGACAGATGTCAGTGACAGACTACGAGGCCAGGTTTTCTGAGTTTTCTCGTCATGCCCTTATGATACTTCTTACTGATGCTGAGAGAGTGCGGATATTTGTAGCTGGGATGCACTCAAGTATTAAGGCCAACATGGACCGAGAGGTGGAGATGGGGACTCCCTATCAGCTTGTGGTCGAGATAGCTCGCCGGATTGAGGGTTATCATTCGTGGGGCAGAGACCAGAGTCAGCAGGATAAGAGAGCAAGATTTTCAGGAGATTTCAGAGGTGCCCAGCCAGGGGTAGAGGTCAGTTCGGTAGAGGCCAGCCTAGCAGGCCTCCATATTCAGCACCTTCACCACCTCCCCGTGGTGATCCAGTGAGGCCCTATTACATCGCACATGCCAGAGAGTTTCTATCGTCCACTAGCCATTCAGGGTTCCTCAGGCAGGTATTCCAGTCATCAGGGGTCTTCTAGTCCTTACTTTAGTGTCATGCCAGAGGGTTCTCACCATCCCCTAGCTATCCAGAGTTCTTCTTCAGGTCAGCAGGCCATGCCACCGGCGAGATGTTATGAGTGTAGGGATCCAGGCCATATGAGGAGGACTTGTCCCAGGCTTCGGGGCAAGGCCATTCAGCAGAGTTATCAGCCTATATTTTCAACACCGGCGGTTCTTCCACCTAGAGGTGGAGGGAAGACTGGTAGAGGTAGTCCCAAAGGTGGAGGCTAAGCAGAGGAAGCTCTGCCGGCCCCTATTCATTCCAGCGGAGGTCAGTCATCCGATGCTCCAGCTAGAATCTATGCTATTCCGGCTCGATCAGATGAAGTGGCCTCAGATGCTTTGATCACAAGTACTATTTTAGTATGTGGTAGAGATGCATCAGTGTTATTTGATCCAGGATCCACCTATTCATATGTGTCAGCCTTATTTGCTTGTTTCCTGGATGTTACTCGCAAGTTCTTGGGTACTCCTATTTATGTGTCCATTCCCGTGGGCGATTCTGTGGTAGTTGACCGGATTTATCGGTCCTGTGTGATTTCATTTTTTGGGTTCGAGACCAGACCGGATCTCCTATTGCTCGACATGGTTCATTTCGATATTATTCTAGGCATGGATTGGCTATCTCTCTATCATGTCGTGCTAGATTTCCATTCCAAGACAGTCACTTTAGCCATGCCCGAATTTCCTAGGCCGGAGTGGAGAGGTTCCTTAGTTAGTGCAGCCAATCGGGTTATTTCTTTTTTAAAGGCTTGACATATGGTCGAGAAGTTTTGTCTGGCGTATCTTACTTATGTGCAGGACACCACCGCCGAGTCCCCGATGATTGATTCAGTGCTAGTGGTTCTAGAGTTTGCTAACGTATTTCCTTTAGACCTTCCAGGCATGCCTCCAGATCGTGATATTGATTTCTGCATTGATTTAGCTTTAGGAATCCAGCCTATTTCTATTCCCCCATACCGTATGGCTCCGAAAGAGTTGAAGGAGTTGAAGGTGCAGCTTGAGGAGTTGTTAGCTAAGGGGTTTATCAGGCCGAGTGTATTGCCGTGGGGTGCCCCTGTTTTATTTGTAAAGAATAAGGATGGGGCTATGCGGATGTGTATTGATAACCGCCAGTTGAACAAGGTCACCATTAATAACAAGTATCCTTTGCCACACATCGATGATTTGTTTGACCAGTTGCAGGGTTCTCGAGTGTTTTCTAATATTAATGTGAGATCGGGATATCATCAGTTGAGGATTCGACCTCAGGTGTTCCGAAGACTACTTTTCATACAAGATATGGCCATTATGAGTTTCTGGTGATGTCCTTTGGCTTGACTAATGCCCAGCATCATTTATGGACTTGATGAACAGGGTGTTCAGGTCATACATTGATTCTTTTGTCATCGTCTTCATTGATGACATTCTGATTTACTCACGTAGCCTGGGAGAGCACGAGCATCATTTGAGAGTTGTGCCCCAGACTTTGCGAGAACAGAAGTTATATGATATGTTCTCCAAGTGCGAGTTTTGGTTGGATTCCGCGGCATTCTTGGGACATGTGGTATCCGGAGAGGGTATCAAGGTTGATACTAAGAAGATTGAGGCAGTTTAGAGTTGGCCACGTCCTACTTCAGCTACAGAGATCAGGAGTTTCTTAGGTCTAGCAGGCTACTACCGGCGATTTTTGGAGGGCTTTTCATCCATTACAGCCCCACTGGCTAGATAGATTCAGAAGAATGCCCCGTTCCGAGGGTCCGATGAGTCTGAGGCGAGCTTTCAGAAGCTCAATACAACATTGACCTCAGCACCAGTCCTGGTATTGCCTTCTGGTTCTGGGATATATACAGTATATTGCGACGCTTCATGCGTTGGCTTAGGGTGTGTGTTGATGCAGGAAGGGAGAGTTATTTCTTATGATGCGCGCCAACTGAAGGTTCATGAGAAGAATTATCATGTGCACGATTTTGAGTTGGCGGCGATTGTTCATGCTCTTAAGATTTGGAGGCACTATTTGTATGGGGTGTCATGTGAGGTTTATACGGATCACCGCAGCTTACAGCACTTGTTCAAACAGAGGGATCTTAATTTGAGGCAGCGTATTGAGTTGCTGAAGGATTATGACATCACCATTCTTTATCATCCGGGCAAGGCGAATATGGTAACAGATGCTTTGAGCAGGAAGACGGAGAGTATGGGCAGCTTGGCTTATATTGGAGCAGAAGAGAGACCTCTAGCCTTAAACATTCAGTCCTTGGCTAATCGCCTGGTGAGTTAGACCTTTTAGAGCCTCGTCAAGTTCTAGCACATGTGGTTGCTCAGTCTTCTTATTGGGTGAAATTAAGGCTTGGCAGTTTGATAATCCGTGCTTGGCAGAGCTTCGGGAGATAGTGGTTCAGGGTGGTGCCAAGGAGGTTACTATTGGAGAGGATGGTGTTCTGAGACTGCAGGGCCATTTATGTGTTCCTAATATTGATGGCCTGATGGAGAGGATTCTAGAGGAGGCACACAGTTCTCGGTATTCTGTTCATCCTGGTGCTACAAAGATGTATGGTGATTTGAAGCAGCATTACTGGTGTCGGCGGATGAAGAAGGACATTGTGGAGTATGTGTCTAGGTGTCTTAATTTCTAGTAGGTTAAGTGTGAGCACCAGAGGCCAGGAGGCCTACTTCAGCAGATTCCCATTCCTGAGTGGAAGTGGGAGCGCATCACTATGGACTTCGTGGTTGGGTTGCCTCGAACTTTGCAGAAGGTTGACGTGGTTTGGGTCATTGTTGATAGATTGACCAAATCGGTGCATTTCATTCCAATGGATACTACTTATACTTTTGAGAGGTTGGCCCAGGTCTACATTCTGGAGATAGTCCGGTTGCACGGTGTGCCGGTGTCCATTACGTCAAATCGAGGTCCTCAGTTCACCTCGCACTTCTAGAGAGTGTTACATAGTGAGATGGGCACCCAGATAAATCTCAGCACAGCATTCCACCCTCAGACTGACGGTCAGTCGGAGCGTACAGTTCAGATATTGGAGGACATGCTCAGGGCATGTGTGATTGACTTCGGAGGTTAGTGGGACTAGATCTTGCCTTTGGCCGAGTTTTCTTACAATAATAGCTATCAGTCAAGCATTGAGATGGAACCATTTGAGGCTTTGTATTGTCGACGATGTCGTTCTCCTATCGGGTGGTTTGGGCCTGGCGAGGCTAAGTTATATGGCACCGACCTGGTGAGAGATGCTTTGGAGAAAATGAAGTTGATTCAGGAGAGGCTCCACATGGCACAGTCCAGACAGAATATTTACACGGATCAGATGGCGCATGATGTATCATTTATGGAGAGAGATAAGGTTCTGTTGAAGGTCTCACTGATGAAGGGTATTATGTGGTTCGGAAAGAAGGTCAAGCTGAGCCCGAGGTTTATAGGTCCCTTCGAGGTGTTGAGGCGAGTTGGAGAGGTTGATTATGACATAGCCTTACCTCCCAGTTTGTCAGGAGTTCATCTGGTCTTTCATGTATTAATGCTCTGGAGCTACCATGCCGACTTCTCTCACGTGGTTGATTTCAGCACTATTCGGTTAGATGAGAGGTTGGGCTATGAAGAGGAGCCAGTCGCTATTATTGATAGACAGGATCGTCAGTTGAGATCCAAGAGAGTTTCTGCCGTAAAGGTCCAGTGGAGGGGCCAACCAGTCGAGGAGGCGACCTGGGAGTCCGAGGAGGATATGCGGAGCAGATATCCATACCTATTCAGAACTTCAGGTATGATTCTAGACCCGTTCGAGGAGGAACGTTTGTTTAAGAGGTGGAGAATGTAACGACCTGACCGATCGTTTTGCGTTATCGGACCCTGTTCCCCTAAATGAAAATTCCCATAGCGGCTTATTGTGATTTATGACTTGCGGGGACGGGTGGTTCGGGATTCGGAAGCTTTTAGAGTGATATGGGAACACTTGGTTCCTCAAGGTTGGAATTTAAGTCCAAGTTTGACTTCGGTCAACATTTTGAGTAAACGACCTCGGAATTGAGTTTTGACGGTTCTGGTAGCTTCGTATGATGATTTCAGACTTGGGCGTATGTTCGGAATGGGTTTTGGATGCCCGGGAGCGTTTCGACGCCTAATATCGAAATAAGAGTTTCCTTAAGTTCATATTGTAGTATGGGACGTGTTTTTGTGTCATCAAGGTCTGAACGGAATTCCGAGATCGGGAATAGTTTTGTTGTGTCATTTATGACTTGCCTGCAAAATTTGGGGTCATTCCGAGTAGTATAGGTCGGTTCGACGCATTGTTAGCGAATTCAAGAAACTTAAAGTTCCTAAGTTTGGTTCTAGGGGTTTTGAGGTGTGATTTTAAGTTTTAGCATTGTTGCGGGTGTTCTGAAGGTTCGAGCGAGTCGTATTATTATTTGGTACTTTTTGGTATATTTGGATGTGGCTCGGGTGGGCCCAGGTGCCTCTCAGGCACCAAATGAGGCCAAAAACCAGCTGAAGCAGTTGCTGGTGCACCTGATCTGGTGTGACCGCAGGTGCGGTTGCCCAGTCGCAGGTACGAGACCGCTCCTGCGGTCCCAGCCTCACAGGTGCGACCCCCAGGAGGGCTGCCCAGTTCTCGCAGGTGCGGGCCCTTTCCCACAGGTTCGGACTACTGCCCGCAGGTGCGAGCCCAGACCCTTGTCTCATTTTCCGCAAGTGCGGTCCTTGAGCTGCAGGTGCCGAACTACTGAAGGTAGTGTGTTCTTTTAAAACACAGGAAATGTTCATTTTCTCAATTTTTCTTCCGCCATTGTCGACCTAGGGAGCTTGGAAAGAGCCAATCCACCTAGCTACTGAAATGTAAGTGATTTCTACTCCAATGTTAGTTTAATACATTAAAATCCTAGGTAGATTAACCTCCTAATTAGTGAAAAATCAAGGGTTAGAGTAAAAACCTAGGGCTTTAAGAAATTTGGGCGATTACCCACTAAACTAGCTATGAAATCATACAAAAATCATATATTAATAACCCTTAGGGTATGGGTAAGTGTTTCCTTCAAGAATTTCCGGAGTCCGAGCATGTGGGCCCGGGGTGTATTTTTGGGATTATTCAAAGTAGGTTGAAATAACTACTTAATTAGGTAAATTTCATACTTTTGAGCATAGATTAATTCATGTATGCGATATTTGACTAGTTCCGAGTCCTTGAGAGGCGAGTTTGGAGGGTCGGGCGCGTTCTTGACCCGGAAAGCAGGATTCTACACGAGGTGAGTCTCCTTTCTAATCTTGTAAGAGGGAATTGTCCCCATAGGTTATTATAAATAATTACATGTCCTTATTTGTGGGGGCTATACACGCACGAAGTGACGAAAGTCCGTGTGTAGCTACTATTATGTTATGTTTGATAGTTTTAGGACTCACAAGCATGCTTATATGGGTCTTATGTGTGTCCCTAAATGTATTTGAGTTGCATAGTATCCTTGAAATTGGTGTGAAAGTATTAGGAAGTTATGTTCAAAAATCATATTTCTTAAGTTCTTGCTTTTTTATGTACAATCTCTGCAAATTCCTAAATGTTGAAAAATTATGTGTATGTATACGGCACCCGTGTCGCATGTATGATTCGTGAGCGGGATAGTCCTACTATTATATCAACCACGTCGCATGTTCAATTCGCGAGCGGGGTAATAGATGCATCTATGGTTCGAGCCGTTCGACCCTCGGCAGTGCACATTTATTTTTGCGACGCTTCGGGCGTACGCTTTCGGCCTATTATGTGCTATATAATTTACTGGGAATTTGTTGTAATTGTATAAACTGTTTCATGTGAAAAAGGGAATTAAGCACATTATATGCTAGTGAAATTTTACATGCAAAGGTAATTACAACTATACTTGATATTTTATGTCTTTGTGATTACTACGACTGTTATGTCTGCCTAGTTCTTAATAAATTATGTTATTTAAAACTTTGACCTTAGTAAGTATCACGTCTACCTCTCGTCACTACTACTTCGAGATTAGGAGGGATACTCATTGGGTCCATATCTGTTTATGTACTCATGCTACACTTCTATACTTAATTGTACAGGCTCTCAGGCAGGTGCATCTGCGCATTTATCCGGAGCTCGTCCCTTACGTATACTTGGCATGGACTTCTCGGTGAGCTGCTTTCCCTAACGTATCTCTCTGGCAGCACCTTGGAGTTCTCCTTTTCTTTGCTATGTATGTATTACTTTTCTTCAGACAGTAGGGCAAACGTTTGGATACTCGTTTCTATTAAATGCCCGTAGACCTGTGACGCCAGTTCCTGGCATGCCCACGCAGTGGATATTCTATTTTTTTGGGTTGTAATTATTGGTGGTGATTACTATATTTATTTCTCACTTTTGGTCGTCTAAGTCACTAATTTATTTCGAATTTATGAATTTGAAAGAAAAACCTCTTAAGTATGGTGAATTGGTTTATAAATTAAAAAGGGATCACTAGTAAATTAAGGTTGGCTTGCCTGACATCTAAGTTGGGCGCCATCGTGACCTAAATTGGGATTTGGGTCGTGACAACATGGTATCAGAGCTCTAGGTTCATGTAGGTCTCACAACTCTCGGGCAAACCTAATAGAGTCTTGCAAATCAATACAGAGATGTCTGTATTTATCTTTGGGAAGCTATAGGGTGTTAGGAAACCTTTTTTTATTCGTGTTATATCGTGCAGTCGATGGTTTACTAAATCTCATTCTTCTATTCTTTCACAGATGGTGAGGACACGCACGACTGACGTTCCAGACCCAGGATCGCCCGCTACCCCTCTCCCCCCTCCGTCCGATGCCATGGCAGAGGTCGGGGGAGGGCACCGGCCCGAGGTAGGGGACGAGGACATCCCAGAGCTGTTCCACTAGCACACCCAACAGATCCGGCAGAGGATCCTATCATAGAGGAGCAGGTCGAGGTGCCCCTAGTAGACTTTATGACAGAGCCAGGCTTCCAGGAGGTCATGGGCCGTATGATGCGGTTCATGGACACTATGACTCAGGCTGGTTTATTTCCAGCGGATCCTGCCACATCTCAAGCGGGAGGGGGAGCCCAGACTCCTACTGCCCAGGCGGCAGGACATGCAGCGGCAGTATATCAGACTCCGGGTACACTGCCCGTGGATGGAGCCCAGCCGGTAGCAGCAGCACCTGAGCTCAAACCAGCTGCGGACGGTGATCTGCAGAAGTTACTGGATAGGTGGACCCGATTGCACCCTCCTATCTTCAGAGGTGAGAAAGGAGAGAACGCCCAGGACTTGATTGATAGGTGCAGGGACAGACTGCACAACATGAGGATACTGGAGTCCCATGGAGTGGACTTCACTACTTTTTAGCTTGAGGGAAGGGCCCGCAGATGGTGGCAGTTCTATGTTCTTGGTAGACCAGCAGGTTCCCCTTCCATTACTTGGGAGCATTTCACTCAGCTGTTCATGGACAAGTATATCCCACCCTCCGAGAGGGAAGAGCTTTGATATCAGTTTGAGCAGCTGGAGCAGGAATAGATGTGAGTGACAGACTATGAGGCCAGGTTTTCTGAGTTGTCTCGTCATGCCCTTATGATACTTCCTACCGATGCTGAGAGAGTACGGAGATTTGTAGCTGGGCTGCACTCAGGTATTAGGGCCAACATGGACCGAAAGGTGGAGATGGGGACTCCCTGTTAGCTTGTGGTCAAGATAGCTCGCCGGATTGAGGGTTATCATTTGAGGGACAGAGAGCAGAGTCAGTAGGATAAGAGAGCTAGATTTTTAGGAGATTTTAGAAGTGCCCCAGCCAGAGGTAGAGGTCAGTTCGGTAGAGTCCAGCCTAGCAAGCCTCCATATTCAGCTCCTCCACCACCTCCCTATGGTGCTCCACCGAGGCCCTATTTCAGCACCATGCCAGAGAGTTTCTACCATCCACCAGCCATTCAAGGTTCATCAGGAGGGTATTCCGGTCATCAGGGGCCTTCTAGTCCTTACTTTAGTGCCATGCCAGAGGGTTCTCACCATCCCCTAGCTATCCGGGGTTCTTCTTCAAGGCAGAAGGCCATGCCACCGGTGAGATGTTATGAGTGTGGGGATCCAGGCCATATGAGGAGGACTTGTCCCAGGCTTCGGGGCAAGGCCGTTCAGCAGAGCTATCAGCCTACATTTTGAACACCGGCGGTTCGTCCACCCAGAGGTGGAGGGCAGACTGGTAGAGGTCGTCCCAGGGGTGGAGGCCAGGCAGAGGGAGCTCTGCCGGCCCCTATTCATTCCAGCGAAGGTCAGTCATCCGGTGCTCCAGCTAGGTTCTATGTTATTCTGGCCTGATCAGATATAGTGGCCTCAGATGTCGTGATCACATGTACTATTTCAGTATTTGGTAGAGATGCATCAGTGTTATTTGATCCAGGATCCACCTATTCATATGTGTCAGCCTTATTTTCTTGTTTCCTGGATGTTCCTCGCAAGTACTTGGGTACTCCTATTTATGTGTCCACTCCCGTGGGCGACTCTCTGGTAGTTGACCGGATTTATCGATCCTGTGCGATTTCATTTTGTGGGTTCGAGACCAGAGCGGATCTCTTATTGCTCGAAATAGTTGATTTCGAGATTATTCTAGGCATGGATTGGATATCTCCCTATCATGTCGTGCTAGGTTGCCATGCCAAGACAATCACTTTATCCATGCTCGAGTTGCCTAGGCTGGAGTGGAGAGGTTCCTCAGTTAGTGCAGCCAGTCGGGTTATTTCTTTCCTGAAGGCTCGACATATGCTCGAGAAGGGTTGTCTGGCGTATCTTGCTTATGTGGGGGACACCACCGCCGAGTCCACGACGATTGATTCAGTGCCAATGGTTTGAGAGTTTGCTGACGTATTTCCTTCAGACCTTCCAGGCATGCCTCCGGATCGTGATATTGATTTTTTCATTGATTTAGCTCCAGGCACCCAGCCTATATCTATTCCACCATACCGTATGGATCTGAAAGATTTGACGGAGTTGAAGGAGCAGCTTGAGGAGTTGTAAGCTAAGGGGTTTATCAGGCTGAGTGTATCACCGTGGGGTGCCCCAATTTTATTTGTGAAGAAGAAGGATGGGACTATGCGGATGTGTATTTATTACCGCCAGTTGAACAAGGTCACCATTAACAACAAGTATCTTTTGCCGCACATCGATGATTTGTTTGACCAGTTGAAGGGTGATCGGGTGTTTTCTAAGATTGATTTGAGATCGGGATATCATCAGTTAAGCATTCGGGCCTCAGATGTTCCGAAGACTGCTTTTCGTACGAGATATGGCCATTATGAGTTCCTGGTGATGTCCTTTGGCTTGACTAGTTCCCCAGCAGAATTTATGGACTTGATGGACAGGGTATTCAGGCCGTACATTGATTCTTTTGTCATCGTCTTCATTGATGAAATTCTGATTTACTCACGTTGCCTGGGAGAGCACGAGCAGCATTTGAGAGTTGTGCTCCAGAATTTGCGAGAACAGAAGCTATATGCTAAGTTCTCCAAGTGTGAGTTTTGGTTGGATTCTGTGGCATTCTTGGGATATGTGGTATACGGAGAGTGTATCAAGGTTGATCCTAAGAAAATTGAGGCAGTCCAGAGTTGGCCACGTCCTACTTCAGCTACAGAGATAAGGAGTTTCTTGGGTCTAGCAGGCTATTACCGGCGATTTGTGGAGGACTTTTCATCCATTACAGCCCCACTGACGAGATTGACTCAGAAGAATGCCCCGTTCCGATGGTCCGATGAGTGTGAGGCAATTTTTCAGAAGCTCAAGACAGCATTTACCTCAGCACCAGTCCTGGTATTTCCTTTCGGTTCTGGGATATATACAGTATATTGCGACACTTCACGCGTTGGCCTGGGGTGTGTGTTGATGCAGGAAGGGAGAGTTATTGCTTATGCTTCGCGCCAGTTGAAGTTTCATGAGAAGAATTATCCTGTGCACGATTTGGATTTGGAGGCACTATTTGTATGGGGTGTCTTGTGAGGTTTATACGGATCACCGTAGCTTACAGCACTTGTTCAAACAGAGGGATCTTAATTTGAGGCAGCGTAGGTGGCTTGAGTTACTAAAGATTATGACATCACCATTTTTTATCATCCGGGCACGGCGAATGTGGTAGCAGATGCTTTGAGCAGGAAAGCAGAGGGTATGGGTAGCTTGGCTTATATTGCAGCAGAGGAGAGACCTCTAGCCTTGGACATTCAGTCCTTGGCTAATCGCCTGGTGAGATTAGACCTTTCAGAGACTCGTCGAGTTCTATCACATGTGGTTGCTCAGTCTTCGTTATTGGGTGAAATTAAGGCTCGGCAGTTTGATGATCCGTGCTTGGTAGAGCTTCGGGAGACAGTGGTTCAGGGTTGTTCCAAGGAGGTTACTATTGGCGAGGATAGTGTTCTGAGACTTTAGGGTCGTTTATGTGTTCCTAATGTTGATGGCCTGAGGGAGAGGATTCTAGAGGAGGCACATAGTTCTCGGCATTCTGTTCATCCTGGTGCGACAAAGATGTATCGTGATTTGAATCAGCATGACTAGTGGAGGCGGATGAAGAAGGACATTGTGGAGTATGTCGCTAGGTGTCTTAATTTCCAGTAGGTTAAGTGTGAGCACTAGAGGACAGGAGGCCTACTTCAGCAGATGCCCATTCCTGAGTGGAAGTGGGAGCGCATCACTATGGACTTCGTGGTTGGGTTGCCTCGGACTTTGCGGAAGGTTGACGCGGTTTGGGTCATTGTGGATAGATTGACCAAATCGGCGCATTTCATTCCAGTGGCTACTACTTATACTTCTGAGAGGTTGGCCCAGGTCTACATTCGGGAGATAGTCTGGTTGCACGGTGTGCTGGTGTCCATTATATCAGATCGAGGTCCTCAGTTCACCTCGCACTTCTGGAGAGCATTGCATAGTGAGATGGGTACCAAGATAGATCTCAGCATAGCATTCCACCCTCATACTGACGGTCAGTCAGAGCGTACAGTTCAGATATTGGAGGACATGCTCAGGGCATGTGTGATTGGCTTCGGAGGTCAGTGGGACAAGTTCTTGCCTTTGGCCAAGTTTGCTTACAATAATAGTTATCAGCCCACCATTGAGATGGCACCATTTGAGGCTTTGTATGGTCGGTGATGTCGTTCTCCTATTAGGTGATTTGAGCCTGGCGAAGCTAAGTTATATGGCACTGACCTGGTGAGAGATGCTTTGGAGAAAGTGTAGTTGATTCAGGAGAGGCTCCGCACGGCACAGTCCAGACAGAAGAGTTACAAGGATCAGAAGGCATGTGATGTATCATTTACGGAGGGAGATAAGGTTTTGTTGAAGGTCTCGCTGATGAAGGGTATTATGAGGTTCGGAAAGAAGGGCAAGCTGAGCTAGAGGTTTATAGGTCCCTTCGAGGAGTTGAGGCGAGTTGGAGAGGTTGCTAATGAGCTAGATTTACCTCCCAGTTTGTCAGGAGTTCATCCCGTATTTCATGTATCCATGCTCTAGATGTACCACGCCGACTTCTCTCACTTCGTTGATTTCAGCACTATTTAGTTAGATGAGAGGTTGGGCTACGAGGAGGAGCCAGTCGCTATTATTGATAGACAGGATCACCAGTTGAAATCCAAGAAAGTTTCTTCCATAAAGGTCCAGTGGAGGGGCCAACCAGTCGAGGAGGCGACCTGGGAGTCCAAGGAGGACATGCGGAGAAGATATCTGTACCTATTCAGCACTTCAGGTATGCTTCTTGACCCGTTGGAGGACGAATGTTATTTTAAGAGGTGGAGACTGTAACGAACCGATCGATCATTTTGCGTTATCGAACTCCGTTCCCCTTAATGAAACTTCCCATAGCGGCTTATTGTGATTTATGACTTGCGGGGACGGGTGGTTTGGGATTCGAAAGTAGAGTGATTTAGGAACACTTGGTTCCTCAAGGTTGGCCTTTAAGGCCAAGTTTGACTTCGGTAAACATTTTGAGTAAAGGACCTTGGAATCGAGTTTCGACGGTTCCATTAGCTTTGTATGATGATTTCGGACTTGGGTGTATGTTCGGAATGGGTTTTGGATGACCTGGGAGAGTTTTGGCGCCCAATATCGAAATAAGAGTTTCCTTAAGTTCATATTGTGGTATGGGACTTTTTTTTGTGCCATCGAGGTCCGAACGGGATTCCGAGACCGGGAATAGTTTTGTTGTGTCATTTATGACTTACCTGCAAAATTTGGGGTCATTCCGAGTAGTATAGGTCGGTTCGACGCATTGTTAGCGGATTCAAGAAACCTAAAGTTCCTAAGTTTGGTTCTCGGGGTTTTGAGGTGTGATTTTGAGTTTTAGCATTGTTGCGGGTGTTCCGCAGTCTCGAGCGAGTCCGTATTATGATTTGGGACTTGTTTGTATATTTGGACGGGGGATCGGGTGGGCCCAAGTACCTCTCGGGCAGCAAATGAGGCCAAAAACCAGCTGGTGCACCTGATCTGGTGTGACCGCAGGTGCGGTTTCCAAGTCGCAGGTGCGAGACCACTCCTGCGGACCCAGCCTCACAGGTGCGACCCCTAGGTGGGATGCCCAGTTCTCGCAGGTGCAGGCCCTTTCCTGCAGGTGGGGAGCCGCAGGTGCGGACTCCTGCCCGCAGGTGCGAGCCCAGGCCCTTGTCCCATTATTCGCAAGTGCGGTCCTTGAGCCGCTGGTGCGGAACCACTGAAGGCAGTGTGTTCTTTTTAAACACGAGAAATGTTAATTTTCTCCATTTTTCTTCCACCATTGTCGACCTAGGGAGCTTGGAAAAGAGCCAATCCCCCTAGCTACTGAAAGGTAAGTGATTTCTACTCTAATATTAGTTTAATACATGAAATCCTAGGTAGATTAACCTCCTAATTAGTGAAAAATCAAGGGTTAGAGTAAAACCTAGGGCTTTATGAAATTTGGGGGATTACCCACTAAACTAGCGATGAAATCATACAAAAATCATATATTAATGACCCTTAGGGTATGGGTAAGTGTTTACTTCAAGAATTTCCGGAGTCCGAGCATGTGGGCTCGGGGTGTATTTTTGGGATTTTCCAAAGTAGGTTGAAATAACCACTTAATTAGGTAAATTTCATACGTTTGAGCATAGATTAATTCATGTATGTGACATTTGACTAGTTCCGAGTACTTGAGAGGCGAGTTTGGAGGTTCGGGCACGTTCTTGACCTGGAAAGTAGGATTCTACACGAGGTGAGTCTCCTTTCTAACCTTGTAAGAGGAAATTGTCCCCATAGATGATTATAAATAATTGCATGTCCTTATTTGCGGAGGCTACACACGCACAAAGTGACGAGAGTCTGTGCGTAGCTACTATTATGTTACGTTGGGTAGTTCTAGGACTCACAAGCATGCATTAATGTGCCTTACGTGTGTCCCTAAATGTATTTGAGTTGCGTAGTATCCTTGAATTTGGTGTGAAAGTATTAGGAAGTTATGTTCAAAAATCATATTGCTTAAGTTCTTGTTTTTTTACGTACAATCTCTGCAAATTCCCTAAATGCTGAAAAATTATGTGTATGTACACGGCACCCGCGTCGCATGTATGATTCGTGAGCGGGATAGCCCTACTATTATGTCAACCGCATTGCATGTTCGATTCGTGAGCGCGGTAATAGATGCATCTATGGTTCGAGCCGTTCGACCCTCGGCAGTGCACATTTATTTTCGCGACGCTTCGGCCGTACGCTTTCGGCCTATTATGTGCTATATAATTTACTGGGAGTTTGTTGTAATTGTATAAATTGTTTCATGTGAAAAGGGGAATTTAGTACATTATATGCTAGTGAAATTTGACATGCAATGGTAATTACAACTATACTTGATATTCTATGTCTTTGTGATTACTACGACTGTTATGCCTGCCTAGTTCTTATTAAATAATGTTATTTAAGATATTGACCCTAGTAAGTATCATGTCTACCACTCGTCACTACTTCTTCGAGATTAGGCGTGATACTCACTGGGTACATATCTGTTTATGTACTCATGCTACGCTTCTATACTTAATTGTACAGGTCTGAGGCAAGTGCATCTGGGCATTTATCCGGAGATCGTCCCTGACGTATACTTGGCGTGGACTTCTCGGTGAGCTGCTTTCCCTGACGTATCTCTCTGGCAGCACCTTGGAGTTCCTCTTTTCTTTGCTATGTCTGTAGTACTTTTCTTCAGACAGTAGGGCAAATTTGTATTTTCTTTTGGATACTCGTTTCTATTAGATGCACATAGACTTATGACGCCAGTTCCTGCCATGCCCATGTAGTGGATATTCTATTCTTTTGTGTTGTAATTATCGGTGGTGATTACTATATTTATTGCTCACTTTTGGTCGTCTAAGTCACTAATTTACTTCGAATTTATGCATTTGAAAGAAAAAACTCTTAAGTATGGTGAATTGGTTTATAAATTAAAAAGGGATCACTAGTAAATTAAGGTTGGCTTGCCTGACATCGAAGTTGGGCGCCATCGTGACCTAAATTTGAATTTGGGTCGTGACAGTTTCAATATTTGAAAATAATGCAGATTTTTAAATACGAATGCAGTGGCAATTTTGTAGTTAATCTGAAAAATCTAGCAACCCATTTCTTAGTAAAATGACCATAAATTCCTCATACGATGTCGAAACTTGATGATTTCAGTTGCTATGATTCCAAAATTATGATACGGATATAATGGTTTAGTCGAAACACGAATCAAAGGCCATGTGTTCAAAACGGTAACCTTTATGCTCAAATCGACGTCAAAAAGAAAACAATCACCATACAATCCAAACTTATCTAAAACTAATCATAATTTAACCAAACTTTGTGGACATGTCCAAAATTATCACACAAGTTTATTGGAATAATTAAAAACCGATTCTGAGTCTGTTTACCCAAAATTCAAACATTGGTAAACTCTTCCAAGTTAAAGCTTCTAAAACGAGAATCATTCTTCCAAATCAATCCTTAACCGCTTAAAAACTGAAACCATCCATACACACAAGTCATAATACATAATATGAAGCTACTCAAAAGTCTCAAACCACAGAATGGAACGCTAAAGCTCAAAATGACCAGTTGGATCGTTGCATTGAATAAGTCATTGTTTACATTCATTTTGCGGCAAAATAAAAGATAAATAAAGTCATATAGTATTTCATTTATGAAAATTCATTTTATATTACATAAACAAGATTACACAAAATAAAATTTTGCAAATTAAAAACTAATCGATCAACAACGATATTCTCTAATTCAAAAGTACACAAACAATGTTTAAGAGATTCGACTTTATTCTCTACAACAAGTGTCGGGTCTAATAAGTAGATTTAAATGGATCTTCTTACAATAGTATGTGTAAGACATGAAAAAAGACTAAAAAAGAAAAAAAAAATTATTTCAGAGGAAACAAGAGAGGGAGAATTTTCAGAGGGAGCCCATATGGAGAACTGAATAAAAAGGGTGAAAATGAAGAAGTAGGTGAAAAAAAAGGTAAAAAAATAAGGAAGAATGGTGAAAAATGAGGAAGAAATATGGATATAAGGAAAAAATGGAGAATATTTATTTTAAAAAAACAAAGTTAAAAAGGGTCAGGCTAATTGGCCATTACATTCTGTCAGATGGGCTATTTTGATGGCTTTTTTCAGTTGTCACGCGCTCTCAAGCGATTGAGTACACACGTTATGCCAGGTAAACAATGAGGGAATTTAAATATGAAGGTCAATATAGTTCGGGGGGGTTTGGGGACACCAAATAGTTTAAGTAGCAAACTGACAAAAAATGAAAGTTTAAAGGAGTTTTAGTGTATTAACTCAAACAATAATGGTTAAATTATGTCCTACAAAATACTTTAAGAAATCCGTGTATATTTACAAGTAAATAATAAAAGACAAATACTCAACAAGCATAAGAACTCAAGACATCTTCACTATTGGAATCTAGTCATTCGTTTGTAGCAGCTTTGTTCTTGAGTGAACCTGGAGGAAACTGTGGTGGATGGCACTTGAGAAGATAGGTTTTCAGATTTTCAATTGTTAGGTCAACCCTTGTATAATGTTGTTTTTATATGAGAGAGCATGTGTGAAGGTATAGGGACATTAAACCTTATGGTTTGGCCTCTAGCAGCAGTGGATGTGCCACTGCACTATTGCATGTCGGTACAGCGAGACAACTTTTACAACCGTAGAGTCGACTGTACAACAGTTGAGGAACTGATCCTATATGTTCCCTTATCTATGTCCATATCTGGTTTCTCAAGAGTTTGGCCAAACAATTGAGCACGTACAATAGGTGCAAAGGAACTAATTGTATAATAATTACAATGAAGAAAAGAAACTCTCCAACTATTCTCACACAGAAGAGTAAAGAGGCAAAAAGGAATTGAAGAAGAATGAAAGAAGCTCTCAGACAAACACTTAGGGTTTTCGGACATCTCTATGTTATAACCCTACACGTGGAATAATTATGGAGGCTCACAGTCTCTCCATCTCAGCCGTTTGATTTAATTATACCAGCTGTACAAAGAGAAGCTTCTAAGAAACTAAGGTCACGTGATGGTCATATGCACACACATAACAACGAATAAAGTTAGTTTTTCTCTTACATAGTAGGCAATAGGAGTAGTGCAAATGCATAGGAATATTCAATTTTGTTATTTTACAGTAGGATAATCCTATATTTATACATGCATACATTATCAGTAAAATTAGAGAAAATTTTCATTTTGTTCTTCATTTCTTTCATCGTATCAGAGCAGCAGTAGCTCGATCCCAGTTTTTTCTCTCAAAGTTGTTTTTTTTAGAATTAAGCTTCAGCCATGACAGGGATTGAAACTCCTTCCACTCCTATTCTTTCTAGTTCCACCAGACAAACAATCTCCCACGATGTAAATCATCCCTATTTTTTTCACTCCTCTGATGCTCCTGGAATGAGCCTTGTTACCTCACATTTCGATGGTAGAGGTTTTAGCACTTTTAGCCATGAATAAGATTGGCTTCATTAATGTAGTGTCTGAGGAACCAAAACCAGACCCCAAGGATCATCGTCAATGGAGTAGACGCAACTTCATTGTCGCTTCATGGCTACTGAACTCTCTGTCCAAGGAGCTAGATGACAGTGTCATCTATTCAAAATCTGCAAAGGACCTACGGAACAACCTAAATACAGGTTTGGGAAAATAAATGAAGCTAAGTTGTACCAATTGCAGAAGAAAATATCAACATATGTCCAAGGAAATAACAGTATTGCTGGTTATTTTACCACACCTAAGAAACTATAGATGAAATTGACTCACTTAAATCTCACTTAGTTTGCTCTTGTGACTGTATTTATGATAGAAAGAAGAGGTGACAAAGTTCCTAGAAGATCAAAGGATCATTCAATCCTAATGGGATTGAATGATGTTTATTCACAATCCAGGGGAAATATTTTTACGATGAATCCTTTACATGGCATAGATTTTTCTTACTCACTACTTCTACAAGATGAAAATCAAAGTAAGATTTATGCAAGACCATAGTTTAATTCTGGTGCATCATTTTTCATGCTAGGTGTTCAAGAAAATGGATCATAAAGATACAATAATCAGGCACAAAAGGGATGGATTAACTCACAAAAGGTCAATAACCCGCAGCAAAAATCCAAGGGAAAGAAAGGCAAAGTTCAATCTTAATATGAGTTGCACTCTTTGCATGAGGACTGGACATATCAAGGCAGACTGTTATAGCCTAAATGTCTTCCCTAATGACTTTTAATTTACCAAATCCACACCAGTCAAGGCTAATGCAATAGTTGGAGGACAGGAAAATGAAAATGCCAACAATCCTAGTAGTGAGGGATCTGCTTAGACTCAGTTTTTCAACAAGGAACAAGTGTCTGAAATCAATGCTAATGCAGTGGCTGATATTTTACTTAAACATTGTGGAACTTGATTGGCTGCTTTTAACACTAAAACCCGGATTATTTATTTAGGGGCTTCGAAGCATATGTGTTTTGATTCAAGTTGTTTCTTAACACTAATCCCACTTTCTGTCCCTATACACATTAGTTTACTTAACTCTTTTCAGTTCTATGTCACACACATAGGTGTTTAACCAAGGAATTAGACCCTTTGACTAAAGCTTATTTTTAATATGAATACGGGTTACTGATAATCAAGATAATGGGAAAAATGAATAATAAACAATATTGCAGAAATAAAAGATCGATGTTGATTGTATTGGAGAATCAGATGCCTTTACAAGTTGTATTCCCCTTCCTTATATATGATATTCTTATAACGTACGGTTCTTGTTATGGTTACTCATTAATGACTAATTAAGACATTAATGAGGCGTTACAAAGGATAATGGTAATTGGGGTTTAGTTACATAACGTTCGAGTAATCAATTGTGGGTCCTTGAATCTGCTCGTAGCTTTGTCTAGATTCATTTCGACCGTGCCTCTCTCCTATTTTGATCAAGTTGAGTTTCCCGTGGCTGATAAGTTTGTGGGTTTACTGAACAATGCCTCTTTGTACTGTATCTCTTCAAGGAGTCACGTCCAGCTGTCGCATTTTCTTGTGTCTACGTGACTAGCTGAGTTGTCAAAATCTGGCTTATGTGTGAAACTCTTTTTTTACCAATACAGATAGTCCCCCCACTTACCATATATTTAACGATTAATATTTGGTAAGTGGATATTAATTTATGGCGGGAATATTTTGCCGCCGCTTTTCCTTGAATCATTGTATCCTTCTCTACACCATAGGCGTCATTTGTCACTTCCATTTAATGCTCATACCACGTGTCCTTTTTGGATTGGTTCCGCATTTACTCAGCACATTTTAGGGCTTTTTGCGGCTGTGACAGTCCCGAAGTGATTTCTTCAATTATGACTTTTCGTTATTATTTTCCTTTTTCTTCATGTTTGACGGTTATCTTCAAGTATAAAATCATGTTTTCTTTTCTTTGCCTTCACGAAACACTTTTCTAACTTTGTCTTTTGTAAAGAACTTTCTTCTTTGCCTTTGTAAACATGTATTCTTCAAACCAACCTCAAAGAGTAATAGATATTGAAAGTTTAGTGCATTCTTCTGCTCCGACTAGGAGTCAGAGGGGTGGTAGACTTAGAAGTCTAGGATCCACTCCTTTGAGGGGATCTTCTTTTTCTCAGTTAGTTCCTTCTCCTTCCACTAGATCTCTAGATTCTCCAAGATTTAGGGTTTCTCGATCTTTGTTTAGAGGTAGAGGCGAACGCCTTCGTGAACCTGGACTCGATAAAATTGTCCCTGCTGAGTTTTTTTTCGCTAGGGATAGTCAAGTTCTTGTAGATCAATCTTCTTCTCTTGATAGTGTAGAAAGATATCCAGCCTTTATAACTGAGGGTCAGATTTCCCTTGTTCGTAGGGAATGCTTTTGGAAATCTGACTTTCCTGTCTATATTCTGAATAGTAATCAAAGAATAACGTCTTACAAGACGGGATATTCTTTTGTTTATACGTATCCTTTCACTTTAGGGTTTAGACCCCCCATTGACCCAATTATATTTGAGTTTTGCCGTTTTTTCAATATCTTCTTAGGACAAGTTGGCCCGCTTGTGTGGTGAGTTATCGCATGCCTTAGGAGTTTGGATTCTTTAGCCTCGGTTCCATTTACCTTCAACCATCTTATTCATCTCTACTCTCCTACCTTATTTCGTGAAGGGGTTTTTACTCTGACTGCTAGAAGCAAATGAGTGTTGGTAACCCCTGGAGATGATAAGGATAGGGGTTGGTACCTCCGGTATGTTGTTGTTCCCACTGCTGGTTTAGTGGGTGAAGAAAATCTTCCTTTCCCTGAGAAGTGAAATTGCGCAGGTGAGTATGCTTTAGCTTGCATTTACTTTTTCTTGTTTTGACTTGAGATGTTTTATTTAACACTGTATCTGCTTATTTTCCTTTTCTCAGCAATCATGACTACTGTTGAGAATGTCTCCGGTATTCGTGATTGGATAGAAAAACTATTATATGTTGCTTCTTCAGAAGAAAGATCTTGGAAGTACCTCGCTGGGAGGTATGATTGGCAAGTAAAGACCCACGATAAGTGAAGCTTTTGTTTTTGCTTCTTTCCTTACTCGAGTCTTTTTTTTTCGTTTAACTTTTTTCCTTTTTTAATAGGATTCTCTGCTCGTGGGGTTTCTGCTTCCTCTATCCCGAAGATGTCCTTGGCTCAAGCCCAGGAAATTATTGTTGGTTCATCTTCCTCGAAGAGGGAGATTAGTGAGTCTCGTTCTATAGAGGAAGAGGAAGAGGGTGCTTTAGTGCACAAGCCATGGAAAAGGCGAATGGTCTTAGATGATGAGCCTACTGCCTCAACCTTGCCTCCCGTGTCTGTGATTGAGCCCCCTATCTTTGATGATGTTTCGCATTCCCCTATTCATGGTGGTATCGATCTTGCTCCTGACGACGTCCCTTTGGCTGCTGTCTTTCCTGCTTCATTAAGAGAAGTTGTTTCTTCTATTCCTTTGGCTATCTCAACTTTTGCTGCTGCTTTGTAACTTCTTCAACTCTTCAACTTTCCGTGCCAGCTTCTTTGCCCGTGGCTTCTCCAGCTCCTCAATCTTCCATGCCTGTTGTTTTTCCCTCTCTGCTTGTTTCCNCTCTTTCACTCTCGTATATGAAATTTATCATATCTGACTGGTTTATTTCTTGTATATTAACCTTATAGGCATGGAGCTTATGAAGAGGATTTCAAACACAGACCAAGAGACAAGAGAGTTGCAGGCAGGAGTTGATAATTGGAAAGCACAATATGATAGCCTAAGATTGACATGGACGCTTTAGAGGAGGAAAGGAGTACCTTGAAGCGGCAGATGAGACTTATGGCAGCAGAACTAGCAGTGGAGCGGCTTCTTGCAGTCAAGCTGACAAATATAAGAGTGTTCTGGAGTCTTCGTTTGCGGAGCAGCTGTCCCGTGCCTCAGAGGAAATTAGAGACTTGAAGAACTTGCTGGGGAAGAAGGAAGAATACTCAGGCGAGCTCGTGCAATCACTCACTCGTACTCAAGAAGATCTTCGAAGGGCTTTAGACAAAGCTCAAACTTTAGAGGATTCGATTGTTCCATTAAGGGTTGCTGATAAAGCTGCGGAGGCGGAGAAGGACGGGTTGAGGGTTGAGCTTCAAGTGTGGGCACAAGATTATGAAGATTTGGAAGAGGTGGCTGCTGTCGATATGAGTTGGGCGTATATGAATTCTCGCCTTGACACATTGATGGAAATGAGTCAAGAGGGTTTTGACCTTAGTGCTGAAATAGCCAAAACTAAGGAAGCCATGGAGAAGGCTCAACAGGGTCATAACCTCTCTTCACCTGATGGTGAGATTCTAGCCGCTCATGCCTCTTCATCCTCAGTTGCTCCCGCTCCTTCGGCCTCTGAAGTCAATCCCTCTCTTCAAAAGATCTAGTTGGTTTATCCCTTTTTTCTTTTTCTTTGTATCAATTGGTAGTTACCCCCAGTCCCATCGGGGTAAATTTGGATTTCCTTTAAGTCCCCAAATGACAACTTAGGGGCACCACAATGTAAATATAAAAATCTTATACGGCTAAGTATAAGTTAATACTTAGTTTTAGCCATTTTTAATAGATAAATGTTAGTTCGACTTTTGTTAAGTTTCTGTTTCACTCTTTAAGTCTTTTGCATGCTTTATTTTTGAGGTTTTAGTTTTACCTTCGAGTTTTGCATGTGGAATGCTTTAGACTACTCGTACCTTTTTTATAATAGGCACGGTGTCATATTAAATGNTTTTTCATAGGTAACAGTTTTTCGATATTAATACAAGGAAACAACTTTTTTTTACTAGTAACAGTTTTTATAAAGATTGGGGTTTTTACCCGCAACTATTTTGGAAACAGTTTTCTAATAAGTACGAGGGAAATGTTTTCTTATTCGTAAATGTTTTTATTTGATAACAGTTTCTTGAACGAATACAAGGATTTAGATCTTTCATCCATAACTTTTTTATTTGAAAACAGTTTTTTGAATGAGTATAGTGATGATGATCTTTTACACCTAACTGTTTTTGTTACAACGGTTTTGAAAAGATGTACATTTCTTTCTCGTGACTAACATTTTTCCTTTCAACCTGAATATATTCGAAGGTTTTTGATTTTTGCATTCGTCTTTGTATTTGGATGGCTCTTTTTGATTTCTTTCAATTCTGCTCGTGTCACTTGTCTCATTGGGTAGATGGGTCTTTAGGGTCGAGATTTTGACTTTCTGGTAGTCTTCTTTGCTTCGTCTTAGCCTTCCATACTGTATAGTCCCCCAAGTGTTTGAGCTTTGAAGAATGAAATCTCGAGCACTTGATTATTCCTTCCTTGTGGTCCTTTTCCTGAAAAGAAAAAACATTCGGGACTCGAAGGTATATAGTTTTTTAGATGATGACTACTTAACCTTTTTTAAAATGTCCATCAGAAAGTGTAACCCTAGACCGGGAATTGTGTTATTTCCTCGTATCTTTGCAGGTCTAATATCATCATCTGGTGATGGGTTAGCTTTATGCCTATCATCTAAACAAGTTAGTAAAATTTTTAAATGTTTAAAATAAAATTGAACGTGTGATACCTGGCGGTGGGTATTCTTTTATTTTTAGAAGTAATACTTCTTCAGATGGATGGCATTCCAACTTTTTGGTAGAACTCTGCCATCCATAGCTTCCAACTCATAGGCGCCTTTCCCAGCTATGCCTCGGATTTTGTAAGGTCCTTCCCAGTTTAGATTTAGCTTTCCTGCACCTTCTTCTTTTGTTGATTGAAAGACTTTTTTAGGGACGAAGTCCCCCAATTTTAAAGTACATGAGATGAGCTTTACGGTTGTAAAATGCTCTATGATTTGTTTTTGAGCTGCCATCCGTATTAATGCTGCTTCTCTCCGTGGTTCGAGCAGGTCCAGGTTGGTCCTTAATTCATCGTCGTTTTCACCTTCCATTGGTGTTGAGAACCTTATGCTTGGTTCGCCAATATCCTCTGGTATTAAGGCTTCTGACCCATAAACAAGTGCGAACGGAGTTTCTCCCGTGGCTATTTTTGAAGTTGTTATGTATGCCCATAGTATCGTTGGTAACTCATCAGGCTAGTTTCCTTTGGCTTTATCCAGCCGCTTTTTTAGATTGTGGATGATAACCTTATTCGTTGACTCATCTTGACCATTAGCCATGGGGTGTTACGGCGTTGAGGTGATTCACTTGATTTGCCAACTTTCGAAGAATTTTGTGATTTGCGAGCCTATGAATTGTAGGCCATTATCACACACGATCTCCTTCGGTATTCCAAAGAGACATATTACATTTCGCCATAAGAAGCTTTTAACTTCCTTTTCTCGCAATTGTTTGAATGCTTCTGCCTCTACCCATTTTGTAAAATAGTCGGTTAGTACGAGTAAAAACCGTACCTGTCCTTTAGCTGTGGGAAGAGGTCCTACTATGTCCATACCCCATTTCATGAAAGGCCATGGGGATATTATTGGATGTAATAATTCCGTTGGTCGATGCACGTTATTGGCAAACCTTTGGCATTTGTCCCATTTGGATACGAAATTCTCGACTTCCTCTTCCATCTTAGGCCAATAGTATCCGGCTCTGATTAGTGTTTTCACTAAGGATCTCGCCCCTGAGTGATTTCCACAGTGTCCTTCGTGGACTTCTTTGATCACAAATTTTGTTTGGTTAGGTCCAAGGCATTTATCTAGGGGTCCTCCGAACATTTTGCGATAAAGTAAGTTGCGAATAAGGCAGTACGTACAGCTTTGCGGCGTAGAGCTTGAGTCTCTTTCCTGTCTTCAGGTACGGTGCCATTCTACAAAAAATTAAGAATTTCGTTTCTCCAGTCCCAGGTTAGGTTGTTGAAAGTTACCTCATTCCTGTCCTGGTCTATTATTGAATGAAATAGTTGAACGACAATTGTATTGTCTTTGTTCGTTACTTCCGGGACTGCTGCGAGGTTAGCTAATGCATCTGCCTTTGCATTTTACTCTCTAGGTATTTGCACTACCTTCCATGTTTTGCATTGTCTCACGAGCTCTCGTGCTTTTTCAAGATACTGTTGCATTCTGGTCTCTCGAGCGATGTAAGTCCCCTGTATCTGATTTACTACCAGTTGGGAGTCGTTGTTGATCACAATTTGCTCGATTGAGAGTTCCCATGCAAGTTCAAGCCCTGCAATAACAACTTTGTATTCTGCTTCATTGTTAGTGATAGGATAACACTTTACATCTTGTCGTGTCTTTTCACCCGTGGGTGATATCAAGACTATACCTAAGTCGGTGCCTTTTATATTTGAAGAACCATCGGTGAACAAGGTCCATAGTCCTGGATTAACACCGTTAAAGAGTTGTAACTCTTTTTTACTTCAGATATAATGATATTACTAAAGTCAGCAACAAAATCAGCTAGTATTTGAGACTTAATTGCAGTTGTAGGCTAATAGATTATCTCATGTTCACTTAATTCTATGGCCCACTTGGCTAATCTTCCTGACAATTCTTG